>CM065397.1:32740000-32807500 GCA_033060915.1 Euryodendron excelsum
GACTAGGGTTTAGTGTATGGTGGCTAGGGTTTGGAAAACCTAAGGAAGCTAGGGTTTAGGGAGTGTTCGAGCTCTGTATATCGAATATTGGTGTTTTTTGACTGATTTTGCGGACTTCTTTCATGATGGAAGAGGCTCTATATTTATAGAGGGAGGAATGCACTAGCGCCTGTTGCAGTGGCGCCAGGCTAAAAATTACACTAGCGCCACTAAGAGTGGCGCCAGGCCATTTTTTGGCTTGGCGCCACTACTAGTGGCGCCAGCCATTTAGGAAATGTTTAAGGTCGGCAAGCAACGTATCTTTGACTAGATTTGGGCGCATATACTAGTGACTACCATGCAATTTTTAGCCTGGTTTCACTAGGAGTGACTCCAGAAAGTCTGAGAATGATTTAAGGGACCAGAATTGGCCCAGAAGTCTAGAAAAAAGCAGGAACACTTAGAATAGCGTCCTGGAGGTATTTGACTTGAAAATTGAGAATAGGATGTGTCGGAAGGGTTGATCGGGCCTTTAGGGGCAAAACGGTCAATCGGGCCAGAAGGCGACCGGGACGAACTCGAATCGTCCCGAAAGAGGACTCGAGATTTGGAAACATTATTCAGAATGTTCCCAAAGGTTTCCGGTTTGATTCCCAGAGCCGGTGTGGTCGGAAAAGGTGACCGGCCCACCAGGGGCAAAACGGTCATTTCGCACCGGGTTTGCCAGAACTGACTCGGAATGATCCGGAAAGATAAAGAAGGTTTGAGAATATTATAAGAAGCAATCTTAGAAGGTTACTAGTTTGATACCCAGAGCCGGTGTGGTCGGAAAAGGAGATCGGCCCACTAGGGGCAAAATGGTCATTTTGTACCGGGTTTGCCGAAACTGACTCGGAATGATCCGAAAGGTAGAGAAAGGTTGAGAATACTGTAGGAAGTATTCCCGAGAGGTTACCGGCTTGATACCCAGAGCCAGTGTGGTTCCCGGGGCGTTCGGATGCCTATGGGCGAAATGGTCATCTTGACCGAAAAGTCTCGGAAAAGGCCCAAGGAGCAGTTTGGTTATTTTTCACCGAAGTGGGCTAGCAGGCACTGGTATTGACCTGGGTTTTGAGTATTTTCGCTACTCTGACGGCGGTCATCGTGACACAGGGATTTGTTGGCAATTCCCTACATCGACCTGTTTACAAGTATTTCCGCAACTCTGACGGTTATGATGTTTGCGAGTATTTTCGCTACTCTAACGGTTCGCGATCATTCCCGAGACTGCCTGATCTTAGAAAGTTGCTAAAAGGGACTTAGCGCCTGAAAAGTCAATTTTCTCGAAAGGCGTGCCTAAACGGACATTTCTGCATTGGCGGACTAGCGAGCGCCAAAGGTGAACCGTTCTACCATCTAGGGGACTTTGGGTCTCGTCCCGGTCGACAGGTTTAAAGGGACTTACCGTTTCGAAGAGGTTTTCTTCAAAAAATGTACCGGATCGTCTCGAGGAATAAACTGTCTCGAGAGAGGGATTGGAATTGGAAAGGGGTCTTATCGTCTTTGGAAAAACGTGCTTGATTCGGAACCGTCTCGAGGGATAAACTGTCTCGAGAGAGGGATTGGAATTGGAAAGGGGTCTTATCATCTTCAGAAAGACGTGCCTGATTTGGAACCGTCTCGAGGAATAAACTGTCTCGAGAGAGGGATTGGAAAGGGGACTTACCATTTTCGGAAAGACGTGCCTGATTTGGAACCGTCTCGAGGAATAAACTGTCTCGAGAGAGGGATTGGAAAGAAGACTTATCGTCTTCGAAAAGACGTGCCTGATTTGGAACCGTCTCAAGGAATAAATTGTCTCGAGAGAAGGATTGGAAAGGGGACTTACCGTCTTCGGAAAGACGTGCCTGATTTGGAACCATCTCTAGGAATAAAATGGCTCGAGAGAGGGATTGGAATTGAAAAGAACAATGCCCCTAAGGGCATTTTGGTGATTTTGCCTCTATTTGGGCCTGGCGGGCCCGCGAAGCGATGGACAGACGGGATTTGGACTTAGAGAGTTGGTTTCGATTAGAATATGTTCATATTGACTTGAGTACAAGTCTGGACGGAGCGTAGACTGACGAGCGGTCAAAAATGGGGTGCTTACACCTCGCAGACTGGCGCCAACCTTATATCGATTTCCTCCGCGAAGGATCCTTGCCCACCCACCGCATGGATGCCTCACTCATCCAAAAATGGGCCAATCATTTCTTTCTACAACAAGGACAATTGTTCAGACATGGATATGCAGGTTCTCCCCTCCGATGCATCCCCAACGTGGAAATACCACAGCTTCTTCACCTCGCACACAAAGACGAACACCAGGGCAGCCATAAGCTCTTCCAGCATTTGATACACCTCGGATACTACTGGCCCACTATGGAAGCGGATGCCATCACTCACGCCCACCGCTACCTAAACTGTTAACGCCACGGTAACCTCATCCACGCGCCAGCAGTTGTCCTCCACGCCTTAGGTACTCCATGGCCTTTCCACACTTAGGCGATGGACCTCATTGGCCCCATTAGCCCGCCATCTCGTGGCCACATTTAGATCCTCGTTGCCACAGAGCTCTACACCAAGTGGGTCAAAGCTGTCCCCCTTAAGCGCACCACAGGACCTGCGGTTTTTAACTTCATCCGTGAGTACATCGTTTGCCGCTTCGGGCTTCCTAAGGTTATTCTTCAGGATAACGGGACCCCCTTCATCAACCGCAATGTGGGGTTACTCCTGGCCTCAAATGACATCATTCATCATAAGTCAACACCTTACTACCCAAAAGGAAACGGTCAAGCCGAAGCAACGAACAGAACCTTCATTAGAATCCTCAGTCGAACGCTGGAAGACCACCAAACCCAGTGGGCTAATGTCCTACCAATGGTGCTCTGGGCGTACCGAACCTCTTAGCGGCGCTCCACCCAAATGACACCCTTCTTTCTGGTTTAGGGTGTCGAGGCTGTCCTCCCAGTCGAGATTACCATTCCATCAGCTCAAATTACCCTCGCTAGCGGGATACTCCATGATCAACGACCGCAGCAACTCGAGTCCTTGGACGAACATCGCGACAAGGCGCAAGCTAACCGCCACACCTACCAACAACACATCGCGCGAGCCTATGACGCACTCGTATGACCACGACAGTTCCAGCAAGGAGATCTGGTCATGCGAGCCACCCCCCAAATCATGGGAGGAGCCTCCACCACCAAATTCGCACCAAAGTGGGAAGGCCCTTTTGAAATCCAAGAAGCTAACGCCAACGGATACTATAGGATCGCTAGACCTAGTTCCACCGCAACCCTGTCGCCCATCAATGCCAAATGGCTTAAAGCCTATTATCCGTGACACCCAGCGTTGACAGTTTTGTTTTGTCATTATCATTGTAATTACCAGGCTATGTTGCGACTTTAGCCTTTATGGCGCGACAATTACGTCTTGTACATGTGACTAAGAAAGAATAGTAAGATTTTTTGGCACCGCAATCGTCGGCTTTTATTTAAAAATAGCACTTTAAAATACATCACTATTACAACTTAGCTCTCTCGATCTCGTTACAAACCCAAAAAAAAAAAAAAAAAAACCTACACTATTACGTCCTCAAACTCAGCAAGCCCCCCATGCCAAGGCCTCCTTAGGCAGATAGACAAGTCCTGCCTCGAGTAGCTTCGGATCACACGCCCAAACTTCAAGCCGTTTCCCTTTCCTAACGCCTCTCATTCCAAATATCCTAGGAGGGGAAGAAGCTCATATGCCCCAGGTGTTAGATAAACAGCTCGAGGGCGGCCTCCTCCTCGAGCGCACTGCCTGCGCCGCTTGCTTCCCTACCCGGCTTATGCCGCACGCGTACAGGGTCTGGCTAAACCCGTAAGCACCCCTCACAGCTGAATCACCGTCAGAGCCGGGTGCACCTTGCACACAGACTCCTCCGAAGATGCCGCAGTGGCGCTTCAAGCAAAGCTGCTCCCACTTGAGCGTCCCCTGGGCCAAGTCCGTGCACGTTATACTCTGAGGGAACCTTCGCCCAGTAGTCTCCGGTTATCCAGGTGCCCCCCGCTCTTGAGTTACCCAACATCCTTTTCAAGCAGAGGGATCAAAAGACACCAAAGAGGAGAAAGTTGTGGCCCCTCAGGATCTCATCTTCCCTCTTACGCGGTAGACTTCAACACGAAAATTTTTCCTAGACCACATACTCTCATTGGGTATTCCCCGAACACCCTCACCATCGCTGACTCTTATTGAGGCCGGTAGAAGTTTATTCCCCCCTTTAACCTCTATTTATAGCCTACTGGACTCACACCCCAAGGCGCACGTCACCGCCCCTGCCCTCTTTTCAGAGATTCCTAACATCTCTTGCCAACCAGCCACTGAGATCTAATCGCTCGAGCACGCCGACAAGACTCCTGGGGGCCCCTTTGCTGGAACTGTCTAATCCAGGGAGGACCTTTGGCCCATCAACTTTCTCCACTGTACTGGTCGCAGCCCAGGCGCGAGATAAGCCATCAACCCCCCTTCGACTCCGTCAAAGGCGCGCCCACCATCAAGCCTCATGCCACAACCACTGCGTTCGAGACGCGCACCAGTGGAATCCACCGTACCTCCAGTAAGCAACCGCCACCTTCAGGGCCATGGCCCCCAGGCTAGCACTGGCCTGCCTGTAATGGCATGCTCGGCGGTGGTTATGCGTGCTGCATGAGCATTGCAAATGGGCCTTCTACACGCTTTACACTAGAGTACAGGCCCACCCATCATCAAGTCAGATGCCATGACCATCGCATTCGACACGTGCAGTCGTGGAACCAACCGTACCTCCAACCAACACTTGCCACCTCCGAAGCCATTGCCCTTCGGCAAGCAAAGGCGCGTCAGTAACAGTACGCTCGATGTGGGTTATGTGTGCTTCATGAGCACTTGTTTCTTTCCTATGCCACCCATCCCCACTTTAATACCTGCCTTTCAATTCCTCTCTGATCGACTCTTATGAGAAAAACCCCAATAGGCATTGCTCGCCTCGCCACCCTATTTATAACTGGAGCTAGCTCACACATTAAGACTTGACTTGACTCCTCCCGTCCTCTTGATATTCCCGAATCTCCCCTTTGCAGAGATGCCGAACTCCCCTCCCCCTAGGCCTCTGCACAGCTAAGACTAGACAAGCCTGGATAAGACAACACCCTACCACGTCCAGTCTCAGGGCGATACTGTAAAAAAAAAAAAAAGTGGCACACTGGAGATCTTTATCCGAAAACATAGAAACTTGTGTTTTCATTGATCTTTCCTTACTAATTACAAGGGCCTGCCCAATTTGTGACGACCAACACTCAGAAAACAAAAACAAAAATCTATTCTTTTTTTACACCCTCCACTTACAAACTCCCAAAGAGGCTTATGCTGCCTAGACCTTCCGCCAGTATTCCCCAATTGTGCTCCAGCTCGGCCTTGTCACGCGCCGCGGCTTCCTTGTCCCGCTCCAGCCTCTCGAGCCGCGCCTGCTATCTTTGGACCTCGTCCTTCTGCTCTGCTATGGCTTGGTCCAACTCCGCCATGTGGCTCGCCAAACTTATCACCCTCCCACCAGCCACAGTCATCTCACTGGCGCGCTCCAGCCGCTCCTCCAGCCACGTTATGTCAAACTTCATTTGCTGCATCTCCTCCACGCTAGTGCCCACTGCACGCCAGTCCCCTGCGTCTAGGATCGTCATGGGCTGGCTATCCAACTGCTCTAAGAACGAGCCGAACATCTCCATGACCCCACGCCTCATGAATGGACCCCACTCGTGATGAGGAGTGAAGGTCTCGGGAGCCTCCTCGAAAACCTTATGCAAACTGGGTAGGTAGGCCTCTTTGACTCCCGCAAAGAGAATAGCTGGATCGAGCACCACCTTTTCTTCTTCATTAGTCCGGGCCGTAATCCTAACAACCCCGTTGGCCTCCCTCACTAGCCACCCCCCATCCGCGCCGGATGTCTCACCAATGAAGTTTTTTGTGGCCTTAGGGGCTTCCCTCCTAGACTCAACCTCACCCTGCCCGTCCTCCCCCTCCTCGAAGGCACTGGATCCTCAAAAGCTCCCCTCCGCCTCATCCACCTCGGTGACCCTCAAGCTGCCGAATCCGGGCTTTAGCACCCCTCACCCCGACCCCGTTTTCGGGGTCTCCGCTACCATCTCCCATCCAACCCAAGGGGGGGTTACCCCCTACCCCTTGGTTCATCCATTGTTACAGTCGCAGGCGTTGGAGTCTCTTCATACCAGCCTAACCGCAGCACGGGCGCAAGACTGGCGGCATCAACTGCCTGTTCATTTCTCATATGCTCGGGCTCTACTCCCTTAGCCCCAAGGCCACCATGTTCTTGCCCCACCGGCTCATCTCCGCGCCCTTCGCTTGGCTCTCCCACCAAGTCTATCACTACGTAGGCGATATTCACCCCATATGCGTCTCGCACGCAGTTCAGCCTCCCGAGAAGTTGGTAGGCTAGCTTCAACCTCAGCCACCAGGGGGACCTCAGGCCCAGGGCCGGCAACAGGTAATGGCGGCCTCCCGAGCGCCTCTTCCTCCTCATCCCTCAATGACATCAGCCCCTCTGTTGATACGCTGAGCCTTGCAGATCTTTTGCGGGCCTCTTGGGCCCCTGCCCCCCGCCACTAGGGCCCGTGGCAACTTTGGACCCTCGCTTATCCCCCCTGCTAGCGAGCGCCTTTCTCAACCGTCTCATGCTCTTTCCGCCCCTAGCAGGCGAGGTAGGCAGCCCCTTAGTACCAAGCTCGGCACTTATAGTCGCCGCGGTGCCAGCTTTGTCACTTAACAAGTCCCCCAGATCCCCCAGCGCGTCTGTGGGAATGGGTAGCCCTCCGCCATTCATAGGCTCATTCCTTCGCACATCAGCCACCTCAAAAGCCTACAACATAACAAATAGTTTGTCAGAACCTCATCATCCCCCGAAACATTTTAAGCTTTAGTTCTGCCAGCTTACCCTCGGTCTCTTATGCTGCGCGGCCAACTCACCCGCGCTGCCGTTCGTCGGCTCTCGAATCACCACTCCCGGGGCCTGTGGAATTAAATAGATATACGACTCCAATAACAACATGTCACTATATCTTACAGTAACTTACCTTGTGCTTCTGCGTAACCGTGGAAGCGGACGGTTCTGGGCCGCCACTACTCACCAGCTTCACTGTTTTCACGTCTGTTGTGTACAAGACCTTGGGGAGTATCACCACCCCGTCCACCACCTCCGGCACGAACCGCTCGTCCTTGCGATGTGGTTCCACTACTATGATCTTTAAGTGATGAGCTCACTCGCTAAGATCTCCCCAATTAGCCAAAGTGCGAGCTTTACGCGGCGCGCACAACCTACGTTCTTCCTGGACCATATCCTCCAGCGCCGAGGCGGAGGGCTCAACAAGCTTATACTTTTCAAATGCATCCAAAATTTTCTCCCAGTATGACCTCCAGGCGCGCGTCCCCTGCCTGATGCGCCCATGGCCACATACCTGCATCCCGTTAAAAGGCCTCATTCCAGCCTTCACATCTACGATCACGAAGCGCGCCATTGGGGCGCGGTAACAAAATCTGGAGTGTTTTGATCGTACCCTAGTTGGCGTGCTACGCGGTGCAGATTGTAAGATACGGTCTCAAAGGTCGCGACAATCGTTAGGGAAGGGAGGCCCTCGGGGACAGCCCAGAGCACGCTCTCAGCGATGGCCTTAGTAAATTTGTCATCCTCCCTCACCAGCACCTCCCAGTCATCATCTTGGTACATATCAAAGTTGGCTACACCAAGGAAGGACTCCACATAGAGGCGCGCTTTAAACTTATCCGGCTCGTTAATCACCCCCTTTAGACTGGCGCGAGGCACTACAGCGGCCCACCTCAACGCGCGACAGTACATGTCCTTGTCTTCCCCCTCCCCAACCTCGTCATTTTGAACCGCACGTGCAATTGGCATCGCACTTTTAAACCTCTTAAAGAGGAACATCTGAAGGAAGTTGGTGCACACATAGCTGCACACATCATAGCGTCCCATCGACCTCACCGCTTTCATCTTCATTTGGTCAAAGCGTGAATAGATGGTCCCCAGGAACAAAGGCCTCGAGGCCAGATGCCTCCCATTCGCCAATGCAGCCGCTATCGGGTAGATGGAGTAATTGACCCCATCAGAAGGAGGCCCCTTGAAGACATGATGCGACAGCCACACGGTCAGAAACACGACCAAATGAAACAGGCTGCGAAGCCCCACCCCCCTGACACAGTGCCGACACTCCCCCTTGGTATAATCTCCAGACTTGGCCTCTTCTTTAGACAACCCCATCAAATCATGGTACCAATAGATGGTCAACCCCTTGAAAGTATTCTTCAGCGTTTTGCTCGGAGAAGCCTTTGCAAACTCGCTCACGGCCCGTGTAACCACGGCTTGCCCTACTTTCAAACCCTTCACTATTTCCCGTTCCCAGGAAGATAGCTCGAAAGTGCAAGGGTCAGTATCCCCCACAATGGGAAGCTTCATCAACGCGCTCACATCCTCCAAAGTCGGACCAATCTCCCCTCCGACCGTCACGAGCGTATGGGTCTCCACACTCCACCGGGATAACAACACATCTAACCACAACGTACTTCGTTTCACGTTCTAGCTTAATGTGCTCATCACAGCCTCGTGGATATCGGCCTGCTGCAAAATTGCGACAAACTCGGCGTTGTCAAGGACCTCTTCGGTCCAAACCTCTAAACCTTTGCCAGACGCGCAATAGCTATCCCACGCAGGGAAGGCATAAGGGCACTCCCCCCGCTCCACCATGAAACGGATGCAAGACTCAGGCGTGATAAACATCTCGTGCCCAGGCCGAGCCTCTTCGCAGGCAAGAAACAGGGGAGCACTAGCCATAGGCGTCTCTGCGGCGAAATAGGGGAGCATCATCCACAATGCATCCTCACCCCTCAGATAAGGAGCTCGGTACCAGTACTCGGCGTTTGGAACACCCTAGCCTCCCTCCTTTAAATTCTTTTTCTCGTTCGGCCCCAAGGCCCGGGGGACACTCGCCGCTGACATAGAAGCTTGAGATATCTTCAGCACCAATGAAAGACCAAGGCGCAACAAACTCACTAACAAACGCTCGGAAAACATTTTCACACACAAGTTCAGAGAAACTTGAAAATTGATGCTTCAAAATAAGGAATCACTAGCGCTCCAGGCAAAGGCCAAACATTCGAAAGTGTGGAATCGAAACCAAGGACCCGTTTTATATCTCTCAACCGGAGCCTCGAAAACGAAGAGTCGCTTGCAATGATGACTATCATTAATCGTCGCGTCCCCTAACCGTCAAACGGTTGCTTCCATCAGCTTGTAACGGTCAGAAATCATAAATGGCCACCGTTTGTATTAAATGTTAGACATGACATGTTGGACAAGTGGCAGCTCAGGGCCAACCTTGACAGCTGGACATTTCAGCCATCACTTCCAATGTTCACACGGGTCCCCAGCCGAGGGGATTGTGCCCAACCGCTACAAACAACAGTAGCGTCTCGTCTCCAGTTACATGATACGCACGCGCACGCCCATTGGCCTAAATGGCCACACACATACAAGCGGGCTAATATAGGTACCCAATCTGTGGGCGCCACGTGGTACACCATTTGCCCGTCTGGCAGACCACGTGGGCCCCCTGGGTACCCCAAATTCAACCATGGTCAAACCTTGCCTGGTAAACACGTGCGGTGCCTTTGCCCCCACGGCAGGCTCAGCCCCCGATTACCGAGCCTCGTTCAAACAGCTCCAAGAGCTCCTCTTAAGCTAGGCCCCCGCGCTTGCACGGCTCTGGCCAAAACGAGCGCCTGTGCATGACAGGCCCCGCTCCTAGCACGACCTGAGGCCCTGCGCCTCACCATCTAACAGGCCCAGGCCCCTAACTGTTTAACTTACCCTCAATCGGGATCCCTCCCCATGGGCAGTGGAACGGAGGCCAGAACCGAAGGGATCGTTGAGCCGCGCACTTCATGAGCGTGTGGGGGACCAGTCTCATCAACCAGATAAGATAGAGAGATCTACCCTCAGAACCACTCGAATACCGTATCTTAAGCATTAAATGTTGACCCGACGCACATTTAATGCAATAGACACGTGGCGAGCCATGGCTGGACAAGTGCCTAATTCCATGGCAGTGCTTATTCAATCGCCCGCTGCGGTCGCTGATAGGGCTTCACCAAGTCATAATGGCGGAATTCAGGCTTGCCCAGTCACGGAGCGCCGCGTGTCTGCACAGTACTAATCACTACCTACTATAAATAGTCTCAACACATTTATGACAAAACGACATAACCTAATCACACTTATTACACAAGTCATCACTAGCTTGTGAATCTTTTTTTCTCTTGTCTGCTCTTTTGGTTCTCGCCCCTCCACAGCCAGGAGACTCGACTGAGTTGTTCTCAGTGACTATCAAGACTCCCAGACGGGCCCCACTAAGTCAACCTTACGCCCTACGGTCAAATATAACAAACAGTGAACATGTACCAATTAAGTGAAAAATTATTCAATATTCTTGGAATATCATATCATCCTTATTTCACCACTCATATGGTAGTGGGGTCAAATAGTTCATCTAATCGGTGGAGTACCCACCTCCATGTGAGTAGAAGAACAAGTCAAGTGACACTTGAGGACCACAATAATTTCTCCGTTTAAGCACCCACCAACCAATATCAAGAAATACCTAAAGAAGAGGAAATAAAGAAAGAAACCATAATTTCCTTTTCTAAAGCTAGGTTTTTAGGAAGTGCGTTATTCCTTATATAGTTCATTCAAATCAATTTAAAAGAGAAAGCAGCTCTATTCCGAAGTATCAAAAAAAAAAAAAAAAAAAAAAGAGAGAAAGCATCTAAAATCAATATTTTTTTTGTTTTTTTGCTCCCTATTTATTTGTTAACTAATAAGGAAAAAAATAAGATATCAACTAACTTAACCCACAAATTCTCTTACTAAAAGGTAGAAAAATTGGGGATTCAATCATGCTTTCATTACAAATATTGGAAAAGAAAAATTATTTACATTATTGTTTTTTATTTATTTTTTTATGACGTTCGCGCACCTACCGAAATGAAAAGGAGGCCACAAGGATTAGATCAGTGCACTTACATTAGGCTAATATTATATAAATAAAAAATTTATACAAAACTTTTGTATAAAATAATATGTATTAATAAAAATTTTTTATTTTAATAATTTGTAATTATAAAATAATTATTAAAACTTTATTTTGTATATAATTTTTGTATGAATTTTTTTTTTATAATAACATTTTCCACATTATTGTTTTGCTTTCATTTGTTATGTTCAGCTCCTGGGCAGATTTACAATACCTGCTCAGCTTCTGCCATTTCTTTGTCTTTCCTTTCCCTTCCCTTCCCTTCCCATTAAATTTGGCTTCCCTCACTTTCCTCTGCTGTGTACTCTCCCAAGTCCCAAGTGAAGTCAGCCAGTGTTGAATTGGGTGGTAATTGGGAATGGGGATTGAGAAAGAAAAGAGAAGCCCTTCTTCTTCTTCTTCAACATCGCCCTGCGCCCATCTCAGATCCGCTTACAACAATTGCTTTAACAGGTAAACGCCCCCATATGTTTGCTCTTCTCTCTCTGTATTTGTCTATATATAGATGTGTGATTTTGTCTCAAAAGTGGGTCTTCCTAAATCTTAAAACCCTAACGTCTCTCTCTCTCTCTCTCTCTCTCTCTCTCTCTCTCTCTCTCTCTGTATATATATACACGACTATACCATGACAGGTGGTATTCAGAGAATTTCGTGAAGGGTCATTGGGATAAACAGGAGTGCGTTTCGGAGTGGCAGAAATACAGAGATTGTCTCTCAGTAAGCTGTCGTCCCTCTCCCCCTCCCCCTCCCCCACCTTCATTTTTGTTCTTCCTTTTTTTTTCTCCTGTGGAAATTCATATTTAGGTCAAAGTTATCACAGACGACAAAAAGGTTCTTCTTTCATACTTACCCTTCCACACGCGCCCCCGTTCCCACCCCCCCCCCCCCCCCCTCCCCCCCCCCCCTTTTTTTTTTTTTTTTTGGTTTTTGTTTGGTATTTCAGCAACATTTGGAGGATAAGCATCTGAGTCGATTCTTAGAAGCCGAAGGTGTTGTTGATTCGACTGATCAAGCTGATTCTCAGAATCCAGCTGGTGTCTCTAAATGATATATGTTGTATCTGTAAGACACTATACAAGCTAATTATGGGCAGTTCATTTTTATTGTTGATTAACATTTATAGTTTGTTTAGCAATGGTCTTCTTCAAAAATGTATTCAATTGGGTTATATTACACTCTGTTGAAATGGGTATCCGACATTGGCATTTGAGATACATATTTTAGAGTTATAAACTTGCACTTTGTGATCCTAGTATTATGCAAGAACAAGGTGGAGAGGAGTTTTGGAAGTGTAATTGATTGGGAGGGATGCTGAAGACAACAGAAGGATAACATCAGAAAGAAGGGTACGAAAGAATTCCTATGAGTTTCCTCAAGAAGGTGTTGATATAAAAATTGGTAACTGCGGTTGGTTTTTGTGGTGCACCGAATACATATAGGCTATAATATACCCAACAGTTGTCATCATGCATGATGTGACATATGAAATTTTGTCTTTTTGGTATTATGCATTTTGTAAGATTCATTTATATTCCAAATAAATGGAGAAAAAAGATATTGTGTGGTATATTTAATAGGTGGAAAATAAAACTCACAAAAAACATGAGACATTCATTCCTTGATAAAGCGCATACAACACTAATGATAAGAATCATAAGCTATGCTCTTGGAAGATGGCATTTCATTTCACTACATTAATTAGTGTGGAAGACATCTGTAATTCAATGATGGATCCTTTTCAATCAAAAGAAGAAAAAGAAGTAGAAAATTTTCAATGTCCATATTGGCTTGTCATTGTAACTCAATAGTATGTCAATCATTTGGTGTAACAATATCATGTAAAACCTCAGGTTGCCAAGCATAATATTAACAATACTTATTGATTTGCCTCTTAAATATTAAGACTCGGTGATGATGAACTTTCAAGGTTCACACTTTTGCAACAAAAATGTTGCAGGATTAAATTTCCTGATGTCCACCTAAGGGTGTATTCTGCTGATGATAAACTTGAATGTCCTTATTTCTGCATCTTCTTAGAAACTTTGTTGATGGATTTCATGACATCTGCATATTGAGGGGAATTCAGAGTGCATATGAATCTCAGTAGCTCTCTAAGCAAGTTGTTCCTGGATGAGTTTGATTGGTTTTTAAGCACATTCCACAAATTAACTTGAATTTTTTGCACCCAAGAATTGTAGACATTCTTTGGACTAATTTTAGATGCCATGTTAGCTTGGGCAATTTTTTTTTTTGCGAGTCATCATACAGTAGACGTTTTTTTAGAAGACTACACTTTTAAAAAACAAATAAAAAATTCCTTGCTCTTTCTTTTGTGTACTCTCTTCTTCTTCTTCCTCTATTTTAAAATTTTTTGGAGGCATCATGTGAATGTGACCTAGTTCTCTACCGCCACATTTTTATGGACTTGCAAAGTTGATTACAAGTGTTGGTTTTTAGGAATGATTAGTAAACCATGCACTATGTATCTATGAAACTTAAAATTGAGGTACACTTATGGTATTTTCGCATAATTGAGCATATATGGTCATCCCATAAGAAGCACGGATACAAACACGACATGACACTGATACTTCAACACAGTGATTTTAAAAAAATGTAAGACACGACACGGCGGGAATACAACAAATTTATATATTTTTCTACGTCGTATATAGAAATACTTTACTCCAATATAATGAAAAAATTGCAAAATAACATTAATTAAAACTTAAAACCATGTATTAGATATAAAACCACATTATTTATTTTACAATTGGATCCCAAGTTATTTTTTATGTATTAGTGATGGACACGGGTCCAAGTAACGGACACACGTGTGTCCCAAGTGTGTCTAGTTCCATAAAAATTAAAAAAATAATAGGACACGTTTGGAGACGTGTCCAATATGTGTTGAGGTGTGTCCGACGGGTGTTCTGTCCGACAGGTGTCCTACACAAACATGACAGCTTCTTAAGATTGTCCGTTCTAAGGGTCATCCCTTTCTGCTGGGCATACTGGTTTGCACAACAAACCATTCACATTTTTGTTTGACAGTTGGGGCAATATGGTTACCCCATGTTCCCATAATCTTTAGTAGGATTACAAGCTGTCTATATATTGGAGTGTCATGGTTTTGTGTTATTGTAGCAGTTTTGTAAAACATGTCCCTTGTTTTGGAATTATATTTGCTTAGCATACTATGGTTGGCTCAGTCTTGTAAGTGTACCCAATTTCCTTTTGACATTGTCTGTTTAAAGCAAATATACAGCCGCCTCAAAGCGCACAACCCCACAATCGGACTGGAGATCGTTTTGACATTGTTAAGTACTTCTGATGTTAGGATTGTAGTTTCTGGGTAACTGAAAACTTATAGTTGCTGCTGAGAGCATAATCCCATACAAAAACTTATGTTTGAGCATTTAGGTCTGGCATTCTCAGTAATACTGCAGTTTGCAGTTGATGATTTTCTCCCTGAATGATGATTAAATTAGTATTTTTGCAGCTAAAGTTCAAATCTCGTGAAACTGTGAACAAATAACTTCTCTAATTATTCTCCTACAAGTCAAAAAATGCTTGACTTGCTCTTTCTAGTAATCACAAGAAGGTGTGTTGTCCTACAGCTTGATAACTATTGTTCAGGCATGTCCACAAGATACTTAGTGCTGATTGTTGTTGGTTTGAGGGGGTACCTTTTGTTGCTGATATGGAACCTATGCCTTTAATTCAGCCTCCAGCCTGGTTGACAGTTTAGAGAGAACACAGTCTGAAGAATCCCAAACTGTGATTGTACCAGGATTGATCTTCAAACTTGTATTATAGGGTGGATTGCAGCTTTCTGCTAGTGCTGTATTTATGATGCAAAAGGAGAGCTAAAACCCAGTGGTTGAGGGCGGGATTTAGTCTTGCCTTATATTGAGTTGTGGGTTCTGATGTTAAGAACTAGTCTTAATAACATTGGTGATGATGATTCCATTTTATGTTGCATTGCACAATGTTGTAATTCCTACTTTGCACATATTGATGATGAACAATGTTGTATTCACATTTCTGACATCATTTTCTATCATTCATGATTTCTGTGTGATTAGGTTGGTTGCCACAGTGAAGTACACTGAGTTGTAGTACCTGGTATACCTGTAAACGATTGCTATCATATATTTTGGGATACTAGGTATCAAAGATAGACTGAAGACTCTCATTTTTGTTTTTCCTGTAATTTTGTTTACACTCCAAGAAATTAATTGGTTTTCTTCTTGAGTGGGTGAAGTGCAAGCATGCATTCTTCTGCGTTTGTATGCAAAGAGCTCTGCAATTTGTATGAAGAATTTTATTACCTTCAAGGAACTCATATTTTTGTCCATTCTCCTAAGCCACTCTTTGCGGCCTGACACATATGCCTGTTAAGTTTATTCAGGATCCCAGATATTCAAAGAGTACAAATATGAAGAAAAAAAAAAAAAAAAAAGACGTAAAAATTAAGCCGGAAAAGTTAGTCTCGATTACATTTTGCATACCTGCAAGGAATTATCCAATAAAACATGACAGAAATCATCAAGAAAACAATCCTAAAATTAAAGGGCTAATTAAATCATTAGTCATTGTAGTTTGCTCCTTATCTTGGTTTGGTCTTTATAGTTTCAATTGTGACAAATTTACCCTTCAATTTTGTAATTAAGTTCTAATAGGTCCAATTAGCAATGACCGCTACAAAATTGGACAGAAAATGATCACTTGTAGAGCACATGAGGGGCACAATAGTAAATTCACATTTTCTTTCTTCCTCCCTAGCCTCTGTTTATGCACGTATACATAATATCATACATACATACATATATATATATATATATATATATAAGCACACACAACGCAGCATGCCAGCCAAACCACCTCTGGCCACAGGGAGCTCCGGCACCATCCATCTCCAGCATTGCCACAGTGACCAACAATTGCAAAACCACGAGTCAATTTTGAGCAGTAGAATTGGTCCTGCTATTGGCACCCAAAATAGGAGGCTGGATGGTTCTCTCTATCTTTTGGGTAAGGTTCGTTTGTTTCCTTAGAATAAAATGAAAGAAAAATGGGACCACTAAACAATAACTCTCTCTCTCTCTCTCTCTCTCTCTCTCTCTCCGTGTAGGTTCCTTTTGTTTACCAAAATTATTTGCAATTTTTTCAAATTGCAAAAACAGAGCCAATCGAGTAAGTTCGTTTTGTTTATCAAAATTATTTGCAATTTTTTTAAATTGTAAAAACAGAGCCAATTGCTAAATTATGAACACAGGTTCCAAAATCAGGTTGAAAATTGTCGCACATGGCATCTTAAACTATGTGTGATCTGGTAACTTGCATTTAAGCTATTAGAGAAGGTCCTGGGGTTGGGCTTCGGGTGGACGGGCCGCGGAAACGTGGGGCTGTAGTGGTCTTGCAGTGGAGCTGGTGGCTAGTTTGGTTGGTGGAGGACAGGGAAGATGAGGGGAAGAAACTAACTATCAATTGGACTTACCAGAAACTAACTACCAAATCAAATTGAAGGATAAATTTGTTACGATTTAAACTACAATGACCAAATAAATTACGGGGACTACCAATGTGATTTGCCCAAGATTAAATCGTGAGCTTTAATATGCCTCTTAGTTATGATTCAAATATTCATTATCACATTATCATACTTTTCCACCAGCCGTAACTTAATCAGTCACAGTACCTTCAATCTCTACTGTTCCAAGCTTTCTTGCATACCCAGTAATTGGGCTTATCTGCCAGAATTTGCAAATAATGGTTCATCAAATTGAATTGCCACCTCACACTGATGGTACCTGGGTTGATCTTGCAACTTATATTTAGGCATTAGGCGATACAGCAGTTCAAACATTAAACGTTCCAATGTATGTTACATCCAAAATCCTACACCCATCCAACAAAATGGAAGCAAATTTTTTTTCATAATTTTCTCACCATCCAACAAATTGAGATTAGATAAATTCATTTCCTTTTAAAAAGGAAAAGCGCAACCATCCATTCTTCCCCATCGTTGTAGCCAAAGAGTTCTGCAACTGACATGTAGAATGTTCTCCAATAGACGGTCCACTTGACAGCTGAATCATTGCCATAAGTTGACTCCATTATTGACTTTATGGAACTCAAATTTTTGTCCATTCTTTTAAGCCACTCTTCGCTGCAAGACAATGTTTCTAGTTAGTTTCTTCCTACAATTTGAGAACCTCAAAGACCCCAAACATAAAGACGTTAATAGTCTATCAAGTACGATCAAATGAATGATAAAAAAAGTTCAGTGGCAATTATCTTTTGTAGATTCTTGATTACTATGAACTCTAGAGTGTACCATTACCTCGTCTTTGCATAATGCTTCCCATTCACAAGCCAATGATTGACTACAGAAACATCATCCTGCACATTGAACCGTCATTAAGACACCAATGTTAAGTTAAATTCATGTAGAGCTCTCATTTTCCTCTAAGCTATGGCTTGAGTTTTCATTCATTACTAATACTTGTTTTTCAACAGCCATAATTTGGACAATCTACACTGCCATTTAAGTTTACTGTTTCAGAGCTCACTTGGAGGCCTGGAAAAGAGTTTAGCCACCAAATGATTAACAACAAATCATAGTTCAGAAAATTGCATTCTAACTTCTTAGGCATCCTAGTGAACAGTCACCTTTAGAAAAGCAAGAAAAGATCCACTAAGTTAACTTGTAGCTTCCCTGGGAACACGTACGAGGAAATGACTCCGTTTGATGTCAGAAGTTTTTGTATAATTTGGGACTCGAAGTATCAATGGTTCTCCAAACGAGAGAGAGATAAGGTACTTTCACAATGCATTGGAGTTGTGTGCTCATAGAATAATTATAATGTCTTTTCTAGATTTAGGATAGGGAAAGACAGTGGGACATGAAGCCTCCTAACAAAAATAATGAAATCAGAAGAAATAACTAAAAGCCGGCAAATGGGAACACTGTACTGACCTGGAAATAAAGGAGTAGATTTGCTGAAGGCATTGTACCTCCAGTGAAGAAGTGCCTAGTAATCCAGTCATCTTCATTGACATCCTGCAAAAGAATAGATTCCACAAAGGTTTAAAATTACTATGTCTAAAGGCTAGGTAAAAAATAATAATAATAACTCCCTACACAACTTTTTACACAAATTACTAGTATGAATTAAGTCCTATTTAAAAAAATCAAATCAGGTATACCTCAAAGTGATAAGCAAATGCTTTGTGGCAGAAATGATGAACAAAAAGAAGGCTATCTGGTTTCATCCACTTGGATATCTTCTTAAGAAGATCCTTGTAGTTCTTCATATGCTGTATTCAAAGGACAGAACAGATTTCTGAACTCTATCAACAACAAAATCATGACTTACTCTAGGGCATGAAAGGGTTGCATACTTGCATACCTCGAACATTTCAATGGAAAATATTCGGTCATAGGATGCATCCATATCAAATATGCTAATATCTGCTACAATGACCTCCAAATTCTGCAGTTGAAGATCCCTATGAAAAGAAGAGTGCATGGTAACTCCTGCTAGTGCCATAGCAAAGGACATGACAGAATCTGGGAAAATTTTGCCTAGGAACAACTTTAGCTAGCATTAGGTAGAACTAACATGGACAAGTTCAACTAAGGAATCAATTAGAATATGTGTTTTTGTGAGGAAATAACATCCAATAGAAAAAATGGCGCCCTTGGGGAAAACCAAAGGGGTCTAACCCTAAAGCATTTATAGTTAAGGAATTAATCAAGGATATCATTTACATGTCAAAATGAAATAAATTATGAATCTGGAGGTGAATTCTAATATAAATGATAAATTAATTAGGAACATACTGAGACTGCTCCTCAATAAATGCTTTCTGCGTTGTTGAGTTGCAAATCCCTGTAACCTTGCAATTACTATACTTCTTTGCAATGTATAAAGAGAGAGATCCCCACCCACATCCAATATCAAGAATAGAGTGACCATCTTTTATCTGTGACCTCTCACAATACAACTCCAACATTGCCTTCTCAGCATCCTCTAAGGTGTTTGATGCATCAGTGAAGTAACAACAACTGCATCATTTAAGAGATATACCAGATCAGCTCATAACTAAGGCTGAGTTCAATTGACAACAGAACTTTCATCACCATCTGTTCCAGAAGAAAATCTTACGCCATTTGTTGATTATTTCCTTTCCTATGAAGTTTCATTTGAAAGCGCCGAAACTCTGAACATGTTACTGAGATTGTCCATTAATCTTGGATTGTTTATCTTTTAGCTTCAATCGAAAGATAGGAATGATCATATATCTATCTTTTCTTTTAAGTGGCAGGCATTCTAGCATGCTTCCTCTTGCATATGCTAATAATCCATGAGCTAAATTTTACTGGGTATGGAAAGAGTGCCTATTCTAATCTAACCAATGTTCAACATTGGAAGATTTCCCCTATTTAGCAAATACCCAAGTATATTTCAAAATCAAGCAACACTCCTGTTTGCTCAAGTTCAAATGAGAATAAAACAATCTAATGTTCTGCTACACCCACATTACAACAGATATATTTCTATAAGACATACAAGGTACGGAAGAAGATAAACCCCAGGGTATAGAAATTATTTGCCTGTACTTGAGATGCTTTCCAAGAATAAGTTTGAAGAAAGAGGTAGGCAGCTCATAATGTTGAGATTTTGGCGTCTCAGTCTTGACGGCAATAGGCATTTCTTTCAAAGCTGCAAGAGAAGAACAATTGATCAATGCATTTTAATCAACAAACTATAATCCAAAACAAATCCCAATCACAAAAACAGAAAATTAAAGTGTGCTTGCTATGCATGCCATTCCTTTTACAGTGCTGCCATGACAATATCGCGTCTGAACCACAAATAATATGACACTCCATTCCTTTTGCATTGGTGTTTGAAGCCATGCGAACTATGTATTAATCAGAAGTACGAAGGACATACACAGATATACTTTGTCTAATAAATGGAAGCGGTTTAACATGTTAAAAAATGTTTGCTGTGTCACACAGTCAAAGAATTATTAAAATAAAAAAAAAAGCTTTAATTCATTATTCATCATGGCAATTAATGACAGACATATTGTAATGATCATGTTGTTCAGAGAAAATACCAAATTGGCGCTGTCTACAGGTTATAACATTGTTCTAACTGTTGGAGAGCTCAATAAACATTGTTGGACCTCTTATAGCTTAACCTTTTGAGACTAGTGGTATCCTAAAATGGTATCAGGGTAATGGTTTGGGGAGGCCTTTAGTTCAAGTCTCTCTGTTTACATTTGTTCTCGGTTGCATTCTGTTTCTAACTACATATATGTTTGAGATTCTAACATGGTGTCAGAGCCTCTCAAGTTGGGGAGGGTCTTGGCTTCAAATCTCACCATCTGTATTTGTTCCCGAGAAACATTTTATGTCTCTCTATATTTGGATGTTTTTATCTCCACGAGCAGGACGAAATTTGAGGGGAGAGTGTTGGAGAGTGTGATAGGCAATACTAACCCCTTATCTAAGGGCTTAAGCGTTTAATTAGCGGGACCCTAACAGTAATTACATTATCGTTATGTTTGGATCTAGGTTTTGTGGAAGAAAAAACTTCAAAAAAATAATATATGTAGATAACTTCATTTGTTTATTTGTTTATTTTTCTTTCGCTTACAAATTCAAGATAGCATGAATTCAACTAATCACCAGATAAATCTACATAATAATATTAGGTTCCAAAAACACTAGCCCACATCTCCACTGCCAATTCACAACAGCAATAACAAGCACAGTTATAGGCTCTTAATCAAACAAAACATACACACATACATATATATCGCCTACATATGTGAACATTATATATATATATAGAGAGAGAGAGAGAGAGAGAGAGACAGAGACATTGAGCGAAATGGAGGAGGTCAGAGAGTTGAAGCTCGGAGGAGGATTTGTAACCGGAGCGGAGACGACTGGATAATAGCAGGCGAGTGAGCCTCCTTATCACTGCGTCCGGTAGAAGATTACGCTCTAGCGAAGCTACCATCAGACGCACTGTAGCGTCATACGGTACCTGTACTAGCGCATCCATCTCTCTCTCTCTCTCTCTCTAACTGATATGAAGAAGTTTGATTCTCTCTGTCTTATCTCGAGCGCTCCCTCTCCTCTCTCCCTAAAAAAGTAAGATGTGAGAGCCTATTAACTTTCTTTTCTTCCCTCCGTCCTTCCCTCCCTCTCCCTGTCTTCCACCGTTTTTACATCTCATCAATATGAGCAAATAATCCAATGCTTTTGCCGTACCACCCACCATACTCCTCTATTCAAATGGATTGGGCCTCCACCCACTTAGGCCAGTGATGTAAATCTAGCCTGAGGTCTATGAGTTGTTCGAGTTTTTTGGATCAAAGTTTGGCCGAGTTCGACTTGGGCCTAGCGCAGTCTAAGTCTGAACACCCTATGAATGGGCCTGGACTCCCTTCTAGAAGCCTGAGCCCAGCCCCTGAGCTTAAGTCCAAGCCCAAGCCCAAGTCCAAGCCCGTCCTAAAAGCCCGAGCCCAAGCTCAAGCCCAGAAAACCCCTCTCCCCAAAACAGCTCTTTTCTTTTCAAATTCAATTTGATTTTTTTTAAAACATTCCGCACCTATACCTGGGACCTCTCCTTTTTAAATTTATTTTTCTTAAGCACGTTTATTAATTTTATAAATGTAATCGTATAAATAATTTACTTTAATTAGTAATTCTTATTAATTATATATAATAATAAATGTAAGTGTAAAGTTTTTTTTTTACATAAGTTCAAAGAAATTAAATATATATAAGCTTACAAATAAATTTTTTAATTCATAGAATAATAGTGTATAATTTATTATAACTAAATTTATTAGTTTTAAAAACATAATGCTACAAAAAAAATTAAGCCAAAGTTCGAGGCCTAAGCCTGTGGCCCGGCCCGCGGCTCGAACCCAAGCCCGTGCCTAAGCTGTGGGTTGGGCTTGAGCTTTCCCCTTCACATTTTAACTTGGCCCAGCCCGACACGGCTCGGGTTGGACGGGGCTAGGTTGGGTTGACCCGATTAATATCCTTACTTAGGGCCCAAAGGGCTCGAAAAAAAAATTCAAGAGTTAGATAGTACGAAGAACTTTCGTATACATGTTTATCACATTTTGATTTGTGTTATTTATTACATTAAAATTTTTTTAATTAATATTAAATTTATATTGCTGATATAATAAAATATTTTATATTATGAGTTTTTCAAAAAATTGGATCTATTTGTAGAATGGAATATATCAATTATTATTTTTTTGATAAAGAATATGGTAGAATAAATTATTATTTTTTGGGTAGTAGAACAAATTATTATTTTTTGGGTCATAGAACAAATTATTTATAATTGTTGAATCTTGTCTAAATTTTATCCCACCTTACATCTAATCTTGTGTTAACGAATACCAACTCATGGTATTAGTTAGAGAAAATCTTATTTTTGCCCTTCTTATTTAACAAATATTTAATTTTGTACCTTTAGTTTTAAGATTCCCTTCCCTTTATTACTTTTGCCTAGGGTTGGACAATTGGCGGGTTGAGCCGAGCTTACATTATATAAAAAATATTCATCAAACTTAAAATTAAATCCCAAATCCATCCATTTAACATAAAAAAATTTTAATAAAAATATTAGTTACAAATTTAACATAAATAATATATTTATTAAAGTGGTTTCCATATTTTTTAGTTATTAAAAATCAAGTGCTAAAATCTTGTAATTAAATTTTTGATGGATTAATTTCACCCAGATCTCATGAAGTTCGGCGTATCGGCACCTAAACCCATTATTTTTTAAAAATAAGCAGCTAAACTCCTTAAGAATTTTGTATCGACAAATAAACCCCTACCGTCAACTTTGTTATCTACTTAAGACAACTCATCTCATCCCATCTCCTCCCTCTCGCTCCTTTCTCTCCTTATTTTCCTTTTTCCTGCTTCTATAATACTCAAACTTTTCCTTTCCTTTCTACTTTCTCTTTTCTTCCTTTTTTTTCCCCTACCCTCTCTGTAACTATGAGTCCCTCTAGCCATTCCCTAAAATGACGATGCCTTCCGACCACTCCCTGCTGCCTGCACTTTCGCTTGACCTATTCTTGAACAACCACCTTAACTAATCATCTTCTATCTTTTTATGATTTGAATTTATTTCTTATGTGAGATGTAGTGTTTGGTGAGTTAAAGGCAAAAATTTCATTTTTTTGGTGAAAGGGTTTCCAAAAATCTTAGATGGTTTGGTGAGTTAGGGCAAAGATTTTGGAGGTTTGGTGCACAGAATTTTTAACGACCCAAATTATTTTTGAACCATTAGTAAATAAATGTCTTCAAATTGTATTTTTACATCAGGTCGCTAAAGAAAATGAACTTTAAAAATAATAAATATATTTTCACAGGTCAAAATAATTAAAATAACCTCATATGTCGTGTCTCCAAAGATATAACTTCAATTAAGTTCAACATATCTTTCAAATTATAAGATACAATTTTTATGATTCTCTTAATACGTCTCTAAAATAAGGGTTAATTATAATACCACCACTTGAACTAGGACTTAGTATTAGTAAAGTCCATAAACTATAAAACGTAACATATTAATTTCTTAAATTATCAATTTCTATCAATCAACACCTTCTATTAGCAATCAATTAGGAAAATGAATGAACACATTGTAATGCGACTTGAACAATTGTCTAATGATTGAAATTGGAATGACATGTAAATATAAGGGCAATTCAAGGGAGATTTCAGTTATTAGATGATTATTACAAAAAGAAAATATTGATTTAGTTATAAAATCATATTTCTGTGAACAAATGTAAGTCACATGATAATTTTTCTTCTATTCTCTTAACAAATTGCAAATACAATGTGTTGACTGATACAAATTAATAGTTTAGAGGTCAATGTGTTATGTTTTGGAGTTTATGAGAGTTTACTAATAATGAGTCATAGTTCAAAGGGTGTTATTATAATGAACCCCAGAATAATTGTAAAAAAATTTTTGCCAGAATAAATCAATTACTTATTGCATGCAATCAAAACATTAAACCCAAAGAGACAATGCATATAGGATTTTTGCGTGAAAAATTATGGAACCTAATTAAGCCAATCAATATATTATAAAGAATAGAATATAAGTTTGCAATTTACTACCCAACCCTAATTGAATCCCACGAACCTTAGGTGTCGAATCTACAAATCTGCGGGGGTGCCTACCTTGTATTAACTGAATCCCACAATTACGTACCAATGACTTTCGTTGCGGTTCTCCAATGCAAGATTGAGTGTTGAACTTCACAACACCGTCATAATCCACACATCACTGATCTAATTTCACCACCAACTCTTCTTCAAGTAGTAGCAACTCTCTCAAAATTTCAGAGATTCTTTTATGGATAAAAGTTCACAACTCTTAACATGATCTCTGAATAATGTGTGGATTGTAGATGATTTGTATATGCTCCACAACACTAGATGCTCTTCAAAAGCAACCTCTTATACTCTATTTATAAGCCTTTTTAAGGTGCAAGTCCAATTCAATATGAAGTAGGCTTCCAAAATTGAGCAGCAAACAAAGTTTGCATCTGTTTAATCATCGTGCTTTTGAATACTTGAGAGCTCCGTTCAAATGCTCACTAAATAAATGCGCAGATCTCGAAAAGTTATATAAAATCGTTATATTATGGACCCTAATAACACTTCAGATTAGGAGATATGAACTTCCAAAATTTCAAACTCAACATACTTTAGCTGCTTGTACTCTAAATTCAACAGGCTTACACTCTAGATAGGAATTACATATACTAAGCCCAAATATAATTTAGAACTCAATTACACTCAAAGGAATATGCCAATACCAAAAACACTAACAATAATAAATAATGAAAACAATCTGATATCTCTAGGAAAATATCCTCTAAAATCTTGCACTGATACTTTTTTTGCCTTTATCTAAAAAATAAAACTAAATTGAGAAGTATGCAATACAACATAAATACAAATGTTTAATTCAAAACAATTAAAACAAAACTCATCAATCAAAAATTCAGGAGCTGAATAAAAATCAAGACGACGACACCATTATTAATCACTCTTAATGCTTTTTACTAGAGCCTTATATTTGGGTCTTCCGATACCATGTGAAACGTTACTTGTATCACATAATAATACTCAATTCTGATAACCATTACCATGTAGAGTCATTCTTCTACACAATGCCTAGAAATTAAGTCTAAATATTTTTTAATAAAAATAATAATCATGCCAACGGTATATCACTTTGTTCGACGATACTTTAGCCATAACAAAATCCCACAAATTCAAAAATAATATTATATATCATGGAACTTAATAACGAACATGATATTTAAGGTTGTCTCAGATGAAATTCAATAGACCTAAAATTCATATAAGTACGAAATTTAACAATGACATCCAACATTCAAAAGGAATACAATTATGAAATGACAGAAATACATTTTTTTGGGGGAATAGCACACGACCCAACTCAGTTGGTGAGACCCAATCTTCACGAATTATAGTTGGGCTGCTTGGCGGCCCATATTCAGAACTAAGGAACGGTCTGGCCCAAGCCGCCAAACACATGACCCGAACTTGGCCCAAATTGCGAAAAGGTGGGCCCAAATTGCGAAAAGATGAGCCCAAACCGCTAGTGGTCTTTGAGCATTAAATGCGGAGTTGACCCGCATTAAATGCGCTAGCGGCTCCCCACGCGACGTCACCGTGCACTTCCGGTCAGCCGGATTTCTTAGTGGCGGTAAGACAAACCCTGCACATGGTCACTCGGCGGTATGCAATGATGCCTACCCAGCAGGCCATGATGATCTGCTAGTAGGCAAGGAGCGAAACACTCCATCAATCATACTATAAATATCCGAACCCTCAAGAGCCAGGTATGGACAACTGACTCCAAGTATACACAACTTTTATTCATTCTAATCTCGATTAAGCTTGCTAACTTAATCATCGAAGTGTGATCGGCCCGACAAGGGTTTACTCATTCTAACCTTCTTTTCTTGTAGAGAGTTTGGACTCATCCATGTAGGCTTGAGAGTTTGGTCCAGCCTTCTCGGAAAATCCCACTTACAATTGGCGCCGTCTGTGGGAAGGCTTAGAAAAACCATGAGTCTGAACGATCGAAGAGAGAACCACGATGGAAAAGGTGGCAGAACCTCGTCCAGCAAAGATCAGACTAATTCGGCGCATTGCCAGTCTACACCAGTAGATCAGCACAGAGGAAGAACACTAAGGTCGGAAATACGAACCCCTGCTGAAAGTCACCAGGAAGCACTAGACAAACTGCGGAGGAATACAGACTAAGTCAGGGATAGAAACTTCCGTAGAAACCACCACCGGGACCTTGCCCTATCGCCCTCCAGTGGGCGAGTCCCAAGTGAAGATACACTTTTATGGCAGAAAGAGAAATTCAGCGGCGCGGTAAAGAGATTGCCTACCTCACCTCCCAAGTTCAAGTCATGAGAGAAACAATCTTCGGAAGAGATGGGTGTGGGAGAGAAAGGTCCCCCAACCATGAAAGAGTTGCTGGAAGCAGGGACGATCTGCCGCCGTGAGTAAGGAGCTACACCTCTAATACCGAGCGCTGTGACAACATGCAAAAAAATTGGCGGAGGGGAAGGAGTAAGGCCCCGCCAAATGACAAGCATGCGGAGGATGATCAGCAAAGAAAAGACTAGGATAAATGGTACAACAAAAAACTGGAGGATAGGAAGCAACAAACTAAGGAACGCACGGTCCATGACTTGGTCAAGAAGGCCTTGGACCAGATCACGCCCTCACCATTCACAGAGTAGATTGAGTCCTACCCAATTCCTCAAAAGTTCACTCTCTACGACAGAAAGGCCCACCCAGTTAACCATGTTCGGTATTACAAGCAGCTAATGGTGGTATGGTGCGGTGACCAAATGTTGATGTGCCGAATCTTCCCTTCCAGTCTGGGGGATGTGGCCTTACGATGGTTCGACAAGTTGCCATCTAAGTCTATGACAAACTGGAGGCAACTTGACGAGTTGTTTACCTCTCGATTCATAGCAAACAGCTTGCAGTCAAAGGAGGTCGATTTCTTACTAACCTTGCGGAAAGAAGAAGGGGAAGGGTTACGGGCATACACGTGACGCTACTGGGAGGCTTACAACGAAATTGATGAGTGCAGCGAGCAACTGGCTGTGACTCAGTTCAAAATCGGCCTTCCGAGAGAGCATCGTTTGCGGCAATCCTTGATGAAGAAATCGACCCTCACCATATAGGAGTTGATGCTAAGAATCGAGCCCTATGCGTGATTGGATGAAGATATGCCCATGCCAAGTTCAGCAAAGGTCGGCATTGTTGCCGATAAAACAAATAAGAAGGATGCCAAAAAACTCTGACCAGAAGACAACAACCGGGGAAAGAGGGTGAATGAGGGGGTTTACACATCTTTAAGGACCCCATCTATAAAATCTTGCCGCAGATCCTTGACAAGCCATTTTTCAAATGGTCACCAAAGTTAGGAGGGGACCCAGCGACCCGAGATCAGAAAAGGTTTTGTTCCTACCATCGTAAGAAGGGGCATAAAACGACGGAACAATGTCGGTATCTCAAAACCCATTTGGAAGATTTGGCAAAGGCTGGCCACCTTGACCAATTCATTGATCAGGACAGGACGAAAAATGAAACCGAGCAACCGCGAGTGGAAGACACAGCCCAGAAGGAGATTGAAGCAAGATCGGTCCAAGTTATCAATGTGCTGCATGGTTCGGCTGAATCAGGAACAATCGACCCACATAGATACTGGGCTGAGATACAGAAGGCTGCACACTTAAGGGAAGTAATGCAGATACAACCACCAAGCAAGAAAGTTAAGGTCGGCGACTGCCCTACATCCATTACCTTCACCGATGAAGATCTCGTGGGGGTGCAGACCCCACACAATGACGCCTTGGTGGTAACACTGAGAATGGCGGACTGTGACGTAAAGAGATTGCTCATTGACCAATGAAGTTCATCCGAAGTCATGTATTATAGCTTGTTCAAGAAACTAGAGCTCAAGGAGTTCGACCTCCAGCCATCACTCAACCCGTTAGTCGGATTCAACTCAGATCCTTTTTGGCCCATAGGGAAGGTAACGGTTCCAGTGACTGCTGGAGGAATTACATTACAAACGAAATTCCTGGTAGTTAGCGTGCCCTGCCCCTACAATGCCGTCATGGGACGAACCTGGTTACACCTTATGAAGGCCATTCCTTCGTCCTACCATCAACTGATTAGATTTTCGACCCTCGGTGGAGTGGGGGAGATAAGGGGAGACCAAGTGACTGCCAAACAGTGTTTCCTAACAGCATGCACAACCAAGACAAAGGCTGAAAATGTGCAGATGATGGAGTTGCACGAAGACACCCCCACCATTAACGACGTGGGACAAATGCCTGAAAACAAAGCCGTAGAAGACCTAAAGAAGATATACATTGATTGGCAGGATGATAAGTACTTCGTCATCGACACCTCTTAGTCCAAAATGGAGGAACATTCTTTGATCGAATTATTGATAAGTTACCTGGAAGTGTTCGCCTGGACCCCTTATGATATGTCGGGGATTGATGCCAATGTTGCCTGCCATCAGCTAAATGTTGACCCAAAATGCCGACCTGTGGTTCAAAAAGGGAGAAGGGCAGCCACCCAGCATGTGGACGCTGTTATTGAAGAAATAGAGAAGCTTTTGGAAGTGGAGCAATTCGGGAAATCAACTACCCAAGCTAGCTTTCGAACACAGTGGTGGTAAAAAAGAAGGACAGCAAGTGGAGGGTTTGCGTGGACTTCACTGATCTCAACAAAGCATGCCTCAAGGACCCATTCCCCCTCCCCAAAATTGATCAGCTCGTGGATGCAATAGCTGGCTTCGGGAGGATGAGTTTCTTAGATACTTATCGGGGGTACCACCAGATTTTCCTCCACCCTGACGATCAAAAGAAGACGGTCTTCATCACTCCAAGGGGTATCTTTTGCTACAAGGTTATGCCCTTTGGTCTAAAGAACGCCAAGGCCACGTACCAGCAGTTAGTCACCAAGATGTTCAAAAAGCAGCTCGACAGTACCGTGGAGGTATACATCGACGACATGGTAGTGAAAAGCAAACTCAACAACTCTTATCTAGAGGATCTAAAAGAGGTACTCCGCATCCTAAAGGAGTACAAAATGAGGCTGAATGCTTCGAAATGCATCTTCGAAGTCAGCTCGGACAAATTTCTGGAGTTCTTGGTTACACATCAGGGTATTGAGATGGATCCACGACAGATCAGTGCAATCCAGAGCGTTTAGGCCCCGAAGAATGCCAAGGAGGTACAAAAGCTAATTGGAATGGCCGCAGTACTCAACATGTTCATCAGCCGATCATCAGACAAGTGCTGACCATTCTTCCAGCTTCTCAAAAAACGAGAATAGTTCAAATGGACTCTAGAATGTGACTTAGCCCTCAGTGATCTGAAGAAATACTTGACCCAACCACCCTTGCTTTCCACCCCCCTCTCGCATGAGGAACTATTTCTCTGCCTCACGGTGTCAGAGCATGCAATCAGTGTTGTACTACTAAGGAAACAAGATCGGCAACAGTTACCTGTCTACTACGTCAGTAAGACACTTCTCGGGCTAGAGAGTAGATACTTGCCCCTCGAAAAATTGGCACTCACACTGGTGGTAGCATCCTGCAAATCGGTGCACTACTTCAGAGCTCACACCATCAATGTCCTCACGGACCACCAGCTCAAACCTCTTCTCAAAAGGGCTGACTTCTTTGGAAGATTGGTAAAATGGGCAGTGGAATTAGGGGAGTTTGATATCAAGTTCCAACCAAGATCGACAGTGAAAGGGCAGGTCCTTGCAGATTTTATTGCCAAATTCTCCATTGAATTGCCACCAGATGCCGACCAAGCACCAACGCCTGCCCAACCGCACGACGATCTCCCTCTGGATCTTTGGGAAAAAACTAATCATTGGCAACTCTACGTCGACGGAGCTTCCAATGATCGGAGGGCAGGATCCGGCATAGTACTCATTACACCAGACAGTTTGACCATCGAACAAGCTATTAAGCTTAAGTTCGCTGCCTCCAACAACGAATTTGAATACGAGACCTTGCTCACTGGATTGTCATTTATTCGGACTCCTTACTTGTTGTCAACTAGATTACGGGAGAATACGCAGCAAAGAATGACAGAATGGCGCAGTACCTAGCTAAAGCCAAAGAACTGCTCAGCAAATTCAATAGTTACAAGCTTCGACAGATCAGCCAGGACAATAACTCTCATGCGGATGCTCTGGCGACGTTAGCAACAGCCCTGAAATCAGGGTAAAAAAGGACCATCAATGTGGAAACTCTCGCTAGGCCAAGCATTTTTTAGGAAGAAGAATAAACCCTGGCTGTAGAATAGCTGGGACCATCCTGGATGGACCCAATTATCTCCGACCTCGACAAAGACGAGTTGTCAGAGGATAAGAACAAAGCTCGGCGAATCAAACATGCAGCTTTCAAGTATTGGTTGTCACCAAGCAAGGAGTTTTACTGACGTTCCTTCATGGGTCCATACTTGCACTGCGTCCACCCAGATAAAGTGCAAGGCGTCCTATTCGAAATCCATGAAGGAATATGTGGAAGTCATGTCGGCAGAAGATTGGTAGCGCACCAAGCTATCTCACAAGGATACTGGTGGCCTTATATGCAGAAAGATGTAACCCAGTACGTCCTAAAGTATGACAAGTGTCAGAGGTACTCTCCCATCATCCATAAGCCAGTTGAAGATCTCGCAACCATGACCAGTCCGTGGCCTTTCGCTCAGTGGGGATTGGACATAGTTGGGCCTTTACCTCGAGCTCCGAGCAATAAGAGGTTCCTCATCGTGGCGACTGACTACTTCACTAAATGGGTAGAGGCAGAGCCTTTGTCAACAATCAGAGAGGTCGATACTAAAAAGTTCCCATGGAAAAGCATAGTGACAAGGTTCAGGGTCCCTCGTGCCATTGTTTCGGATAACGGCACCCAGTTCGATGGTAACAAGTTTAGATCATTTTGTGAAGGGCTTGGAATCAGAAACTATTACTCAACACCAGCCTATCCTCAATGCAATGGGCAGGCCAAGATTTCAAACAAAACTATGCTTAACGGAATTAAAAAGTGGTTGGAAAGGGCTAAAGGGAAATGGACGGAGGAGCTACCCAGCGTTCTGTGGTCCTATAGAATAACCCCAAGGAGGTCTACCAGCCAAACCTCGTTCTCTCTGGCATACGGGATGGAAGCAGTCATACCTTTAGAGGTAGGGCTACCAACTATCAGATCAGCAGCCTTCAACACAAGGCTTAATGACCAGATACTAGCAAAGGATCTGCATCTTGCTGAAAAAAAAAGGGAAGTTGCCTTGATCAGACTTACCGAATATCAGCGACAGTTAAAATGTTTATACAACAAATGGGTTCATCTGAGAAACTTCGCTCTAGGTGACCTAGTCTTACGAAAAGTACTGGGGGCAACTAAGAACGCAGCAGATGGAAAACTCAGCCCCAACTGGGAGGGCCCCTATAGAGTGACATCTTAGGTCGGCCTTGGCGCGTACTAGTTGGAGACTGTTGAAGAGGGAAGACAGTTGCCTCAACCCTGGAATGCAAACAACTTGAAGAAATTCTATCAGTCGTGCAAAGTCCCATATGATATAACAACTCAACAAATGTGTAAAGCTTTTATGAGATTAATGGGAAATGAAGTTGTTCAAACAATTCTACTCTGAGTACTCTAAGACTTCACAAAAACCAAGTGTAAAAACTTGGTCCTATCCAAGTTGGACAGGTCGGCCAAAGAAGGCCACAAAAACCAAGTGTAAAAGCTTAGTCCTGTCGAAGTTGGACAGGTTGGCCAAAGAAGGCCACAAAAAGCAAAGTGTAAAAACTTGTCCTGTCCAAGTTGGACAGGTCGGCCAAACAAGAGAATCTTACAAATAAGAAATGAATCAAGCAAAGTCAGGAGCGAGTAGTATTAAGATAAGAGACAAAACAAGCTTTTCATTAAAAGTAGCAGTGTTGGTTACAAAGATATGTTCAAAAGAAGGAAAAGCTATAATCATTATGCCGACTTCTCCCTTGGCTGCACAGATTTCTCCGTCGAGCAATCTGTGGTCTCTTCTGTAATCTTGGACTGTTCGGCAGCAACTTTCTCCTTCTCAGCCTTCTCCCTTTCAGCTGCAGCCTCCAAAGTGAGTTGTCTTTGATACTGGACGTTGGCCATCACCTTCTTTGGGTCTACAACACTGTTTTTAGTAGTATCAAAGTAATCCGGGCACAAGCGCCAGATATCATCGGACTTGTCCACCTCAGCAACATGAAGGGCGCCGTTCCAGCCCTGTCGAAAGATGACACGACTCAGATCAGTCATCTTAATGGCCATACGATTGGCCCCCCTTTCTTCACCTCTCATCATTATGGCCTCCTCGTCTTCCTTTAGTTTGTCCACTTCGGCTTGGAGTGCCTTGATCTTCGATTTTGCCTTATACAGATCCACGGACTACACATCAAATTTCTTTTGGAGGTCGGTCACCTCCTTGTCTCTCTTCTCGTAGTTTGCCAGCACCATCTTGAGTTCGGCGGAAGCTTGTTCGGCCTATTTCTTAAAGGTGATCCGTTCCTTGTTGGCATCGATCCACTCCACCTTTAAACGACCGTGCTCCTCTATGAGTTTGTGGTGCTCATCTACAAGTTTCTGGTAGCAGGTCATCGCTTCTAGAGAATTCAGACAACCCTATTCCAAAAAACAAAAGTTTGTTCTAAAACAAGCATGGACAAAATCTCCACACAAATTTAAAAGAAATGCCGACTTACAAGTAGGGAGTCATGGAATGCCCCCATGAAGACGCCTGTGTCGCTCACCGCTCCCATATTGGCAACGTCCTTCCTCGGAAGAACACTCTTCATGATGCTGAAAGCAACTTTGGCCTGGTCGATTATTGAGTCGGCCGTCGTCATAGGGTGCCCCAGAATATCCGGCGTGACTGTGACAACCTCACCGCCTTCCTCTACCACCCTTTTCCTCCTTGGTTTCTTAGGAGCCGGAGGCGGTGCCGTAACCTCAGGCGCCCATTTTTTTAGCTGTCGAGTCTCTGGCCTCTTTTGAACAGGAGCGGCTTCCTCCACAGGGGCAGTCACCAGTTCAGCAGATGGAGGATCGACAGAAGTTGTGGCAGCTGTTTTCAGTGGCTTACTAGCAGCAGCAAACATCCTCTCCCTCAAACTCATACTGTCTTCTTCATCGGGGGATGGAGTGGACTCTTGGGTTCTGACTGGAATTCTAACTCGGCGGTCTGGAATCGTAAGTGGCGTTGAACTCGAGGCTGAACTGTTTGACTTCGATCGGGCTTCATATAGTTCTTTGACAACGGGCTCCGACGGAGAAGTAACTGCAACTGTCACCCCAGTAGGGGCACGGGCCCTTTCAACAGCAATGCTGACAGGAATCTCTTTGAAATCTCCCTCAACACCTTCCTTCGCCAATCTCGCGAGGATACTGTGTGGGACACCCGTATTGGCGGTGAAAGTTGAATACCGAAGTGGGTAGTTGAGCAAAATGTGCGCGGTCCGAGCAACGTGCCTCAGTCTGCCCTTACCAAGAAAGTCCAAAACCTTGTTTAGGTCGGCAAAGTTAACAAGCCAGTCATGTGCTTTCGACCGCTTCTCCTTCTTTTATGCAAAATGCCACAATCAGATTTGGATCCATATTAGAAATTAAGCGACACACGGAATAAGAGGTCGGCATCAAACCTATTTCAAGGGGAACTCTAAAGCATCGAAACGTCGGCCTTTCCTTCTCAGGAACGTTGCCAAACTCCCAGGGCCCAGTTACCTAAACCCTAACGTTATCAACGCCCTTCCCGGAGGAAGGTAGACACTTCACTAACTCTCTGGACTTCTTTACAGCCCGGAGGTAGACTTTGGAACTCCCCCCGACCTACGATAGCAATAATTAGGAACGGCACCCCCTTTTCGATCTCACCTATACGGTGGTCATCGGGATCGACTAACTCTAAGCCGATCTCATCTGGGATGTCGAACCTAGCTTTAAAGACGGCAATGGCTACCGGACCATCTAGCATTCTTCAAAGACAAGATGCCATTAGGGAACAACCGTCGAAGCATAGGAAGAGAAACAAAGAGAAGAGCGAAAGGTGTGTGGGCTTGAAAACACTTACAGTGGTGGGTGTTGAGACAGGCGACACACACACTAGACAAAAAGATGAAGAAAAACCAAGGGCCTTCCACCGGATAGGGCATCACTCTTTTATATACATCGAAGTCGTCAGTTTGTACGCGAGAAAACAGCAGTAATCATGACGCCCTGCCGAAACGTCATATCAGCCATCGATTCGATGACACCCCATCAATAGATCTTTTAAAATCCTCACCGTCCGCGTGGCCAGGTAATCGAAGAAACGGTTGCACATTTAAAAAGATGCCATGATTATCCATTATAGCCCTTGGTCGTTTGGAAAGTCAAAACGACACAAGGGCGGGGGGGTAATTGTGGGGGAATAGAACACGGCCCAACCCAGTTGGTGAGGCCCAATCTACATAAATTATAGTTGGGCTGCTTGGCGGCCCAAATTCAAAACTAAGGGACGGTTCGGCCCTAGCCACCGAACTCGTGACCCGAACTTCGCCCAAATAGCGAAATGCGAGCCCAAACCGCCAACGGTTTTTGAGCATTAAATGCGGCGTTGACTGGCATTAAATGCGCCATCGGCTCCCCACGCGACATCGACGTGCACGTCCGGTCAATCGGATTCCTTAGTGGTGGTAAGGCAGACCCTGCACGTAGTCAGTCAGCGGTATACAATGATGCCTACCCAGCAGGCCATGATGATCTGCTAGTAGGCAAGGAGCGAAATACTCCATCGATCACACTATAAATATCCGAACCTTCAAGAGCTAAGTATGGACAACTGACTCCAAGTATACACAACTTTTATTCATTCTAATCTCGATTAAGCTTGCTAACTTAATCGTCGGAGTGTGATCGGCCCGACAAGGGTCAACCCATTCTAACCTTCTTTTCTTGCAGAGAGTTTGGACTCATCCACGTGAGCTTGAGAGTTCGGCCCAGCCTTCCTGAAAAATTTCACTTACAATTTTTTCAAAGATAGTTAGGAAGTAACATGTTGTATATAATCGGTTTACCTTAAATATATTCTATAATTTTTGCAAAGCTCTCCATCCAATCAAAATTGAGTTGATAAATTTGAAAATTAATTTAATATTCGATAGAGTAAAATAAATCTCTCATGTAAACCTCATGTGAAGGAATAAAAATTATACACTCAAAATAAATTATTAACTTACATAAATTCAAGCTAAGTGGTAGAATTTTCTCACATTTTTTCATACTTTCTCTCTCACATTCTTTCCTTTACTTCCTTTCCTATTCTTTCCTCCCATTCCTTTCCGTTCTTTCTCTTTACTTTTCTTTTCTGTTCTTTCCTCCCATTCCCTCTCTCTCTCTCTCTCTCTCTCTCTCTCTCTCTCTCTCTCTCTCTCTCTCTCTCTCTCTCTTCTTTGTTGATCCTTAGCTACTCCCTTCACTTCATTGCATTTAAATAGGCAAGCCAAGGGTCACATGTGATGCATGAAGAGACAATTAATATTAAGTTTACAAGTTTTAGACTAGGTGTCTTTCCTATATATGAAACAAAATAATGGTTGGCAACTTATGACACTTGCATGTAGTAAGTAAATGTATGCTTGACAACACACTAAAAGAACAACCTAAGGTTGACGCCTTAACCGCCTAACAAATGAAAATTTTACTTATTTAGAATTGTTTGCCCAAAAAATTGTATATTTGGATAATTTGATTTGATTTTTCCTATAGGTTAGTACAACTTTACTTCCTATTTTCCTCAACAAAATTCATATTAGTTCCTCAAATAAATTATAGGTCATAATATTCCTATATGTCTGATTTTATTTATATTTTAGCCCCAAAATCATCTTTAAAAAAATTTATATTAATGCATAAAATAAATTATAGATCATTCTATACTCATAAATTCAAAGCCTTACTTTTGGCTTTTAATTATTTTCCTCTAAATAAATCAATATTCTTCTTTTTTAAAATTTTAATGTCTATTAATATTCATTATAATAATTTTTTTATTACCCGTAAAACTATAAAGGTTCTTAGGCTTAACAAGTAATAAATAATATTAATGTCATAATATTATTTGAAAGTCATAATTTACTTTCGGGGCATTTCAATCCTCTCCCCATAAAAGAAATTTTCGTTCTCAAAATTTACCTAATGCCGCTAATTAGTTAAAAGCATGCTCCCCAAAATTCAGTGTGAACCCAGAACTTAATAAGTAGTCAATAAATTATTAACTCCCTATAATCTGTATTCTGCACCAAATCGAATCTCTGTAGTCATCTCAAGACCTCAAAAATTAAAAAAATTGTTTGAATCACTTAGCCTCATAAATTGAGGCGTTCTTTCCTTTAATTCACGCCTCTAATAATTTATTCAAATATTCGACTCATTAAAATCATCTTGGTCTCTAAAAATAATTACTTATTGCCTCAAAGCTAATCTCATTCTCTACATAGGCAATAAAATTTACGGCAGACAATATTTTCCTCCTGTAAACAATTGCGTGCCCCAAATACTATAAAGGCCAAAAAAAAAAAAAAAAAATGATACTCTCTTAAACCACCTGTAAGCTCATTACAATTGACTACTTAGAAATTTACTCTCTTTTTGTAGGTCAAAGGATACGTTTAATGATAATTAGTGGGATACTTACACTTTCGCTGTATACCCTCATAATTTCTTTAATTATAAAGTTTCTTAAACACCAAACACTACCACTCAGTCCCTTATTTATAAGAAGTAACGCTTACGCTATGACACCAAACTCGAATTTTTTTTGAACTATTAGTAAATAAGTGAAGGAAATAAAATGATCTCAAATTATATTTCTACATTACTTCGCCAAAGAAAATGAACTCTAAAAAATAATAAATAAATCTTCACATGTCACAATAATCCAAATAACCCATACGTCGTCTTTCTAAAGATATAACTCCAATTTATTTCCAACATATGTTCTCCAAATTATAAAGTACAATTTGTACGACTCTCCTAGTACATGTCTAAATCAAAAATAATCAAATCAATCTATTATCTCGAGGAAAATATTGTCTAAAATCCTACATTGATAGTTGCTTCGCCTTTACTTGAAAATAAAATTAAATAAAGAAATATATAATTCGACAGGAGTACAGATACTTAATTCAAAACAATTAAAATGAAACTCACCAATCAACAGATGGGATCAATAAAATGATAATCGAGAGCTAAACAAAAATCAAGACAATCACGCGCGTTGTTATTGTTCAATCTAATATTTTCTACTAGAGCTTAATATTTTGGCCTTCTCGGTGTCATGTGAAACATAATAATACCCAATTTCAATAACCATTGCTATGTAGAGTTATTCTTGCACACAAAGTTTGAAAGTTTGGCTTAGCTATTTCCCGTAAAAACAATAACCACACCAAAATATTTATTTTATTATTTTTATTACCCATAAAACTACTAAAATTCTTAGGTTTAAAATTAATAAAGAATAATAATGTCATAATATTTTTCAAAAGTCATACTTATTTTCGGGGAATTACAGGATTCAACAAATCTGACATGGTTTGGTAAGTTTGGGCGCCAAAATTTGGGAAATTTGGGTGATTTGGTGAGATGGTTTTCAAAACTCTTAATATAGACCTACTTATGGCGTACCTATGACTAGACCATGGGCTTGAGGCTAGGCCCCATTGTTTTCAAAATTCGTTTTAGGCCTTATAATTGTTTTTTTATTTTTATTTTTATTTTATGTATTTATAATGAGAAATATAATACTAGCCCCCTAAAATTTTAAAAAATTTACTTTAACCCTTCAAAATCTAATTTTTATTTTACCTTAGTCCTCCTCAACAAAATCCCTACGTCCGCCCTTAGACTACTCTTGCACACTGAATAAATATGTTTCAAAGCTTAATATCGTCTGACTATAAACGCAGAGAAGGTGGTTTTGTTTCAAAGGTTTGGAAGGGTGCAATTTGCTCGAGGGAGACGGTTGGTGTGGGAAGCCCCTTGTGGACGTGCAAATTGATGGCACGCAGAATGCCTGTTTCACTTCCTTATTTGATTTTTTTATACTTCCCACCATTTGATTTTTTTATACTTCCCACCACACTTGAGTAGGCCAGAAGCCCCCTCCCTTATCCGCGTAATTCCCAACCTTTTTTTTTTTGTTTTTGGAGAAGGATAAATACAACCTAAAGACAAGACACACTAACCAAACCCAAGAATATTTCTAGGCTTAGGCCTGTTAATAGAACGGGTCTGATTCGGATTCAATTCGATAAGACCCAATCTAATTATTCAGATCCAATAAGGGATCTGTTAATATCCAAATTTGCTAAATCGGTAAATCCATTCACAATCGAACTGGATATGTACAGATTCGGTAGATCTGACTATGGACCCGATCCAAAAAGGTTTCATTTCCCTCGTGGCCCTCTCTCTCTCCCTCTCTTGTTAGCTTTCTCACAAATTAGATATCTCCACCATTTTTTTTTGGCTCCTCTTTCGCCTCTTCCAAGACCTTTCTCTCTCTAAGTTTTGTTTCTCTCTCTACAAGAGAGAAGGCTGCTTCTTCCATGGAAAAGAGTAGGAGTAATGGAAGGCATGAAGAAGCGAAGTGGTAGCTCTTCACGGGCCTTGGTGGTGTTCCTGGTGGTGGCGCTGGTGGCTGCCAGCGAGCTAAGAATAATTTGCGGCCAGAATTTGAGCCCTAGCCAATGTAGAGATGAGAGGCAGCTCTTGGTCAATGTGTGCACAGGTGTCGTGTTTGGCCGGCCCCCATCACCGGCGTGTTGCGAACGAGTTAGGACCAGCCACTTTGAGTGTCTGTGCCTCGTTGTGGACCCTAAGTTAGCCGCCGTTATCACATTCCAACGGGCCATAAAGCTTCTCACCGTCTGTGGAAGGAGGGTTTGTCACAACTTCCAGTGTGGCAGTAAGCGCTCTCTCTCTCTCTCTCTCTCTCTCTCTCGTTTCAGCAGATCTAGAATTAACGGAATCAATGCGGCGGAAGTAAGATTTAAAATAAAAAATAAAAAATAACTTGTTGGATCGGATTGGGTCTGTGATCTCTTATCGGATTAACACTTACCGGATCTAGATCGAATTTGTGTCTTATTCAATCCGGATCTGAATCTGAATTTGTCATATCTGATCCAGATTCGGTCCATTCACATGTTTAAATATCCCTATCCGCCTCAAGTTGAAGATCAGCAGGAAGGGACCTGAACAAGGAAAAAAAAGTTGAGATGGTACTAGCTTTTTTGGCTAACCAATGCGCAGCTGAATTTGCTTGACGATGACACCAAACAAAAGACCACTTGCAGGACTTTCATACCCTGATATCTCCGATAAACACCCTTACTTTTCAAGGGCACTGCCCAGAGGGCTGGACAAGCATGGCGATAAGATTCTTAGCATCACTCTAAAAAATGGCTTCATTTACTCCCAAAGATTTGGCCATTGAACAAACAACACAAATAGCCCAAGTTTTCGCTGCCAAAGCTGAAGAAACCTTGGTTCTCCCAAAATGAATAGTATAGAGTCGCTGACAACCCCAAGGGAATCTCTAACAATAACAATTAAGACTTCCTCCTTAGATGGAAAAGCATAAGCGCCATCACAATTGAACTTAAAAAAACCAGGGGGAGGAGGTGACCATCTTGGACTAGGATCCATGGGAGGAATCGAAATATGTTCCTCGGGACTATAGATGGCTTGAAGGTTGTCTATCTAATGACCCAAGTTTTTTGGACCATTAATAAAATAAAATAATTAACCCAAATGGCTTCAAGTAATATTTCTTCGTCGCGTCGCCAAACAAATTGAACTCCCAAACATAATAAATAAATCTTCAAAAAAAACAATTATAATTAATTCCCGACAAATCTTTTGAATAAGATACAATTTCAATGACTCCCAAAATAATACATCCTCTAAAGAAATAATATTGTTCCAAATAAATAATAATCAAAGTCAATGTGCTATGATTAATTTTTAAAATTCTTCACATGGTTAAAAATAATAATTTAATTCACTCTAAATATTGCACTGGCACCACATATGTTTCCACTTGAAAAATAAAACTTATAAACCTCAATACGACAAGAATACATATGCTCAGTTTAGGATAATCAAAGCGAAGCTCAACAAATAATTTAATTCATCAAATCTGATTAAAAAATAATAATAATATTATAGAGCCAATCAAAATCATAGAAAAACCACGTTAGTAATTATCATTTTGATATTTTTATCAGGCCTAATACCTGGCCTTTCTCAGTATCATGCCAAACGCTACTCGCGCCATGTAACAATACCAAATTTTAGAACAACACCTCATAGGGTCAACCTTCCAAAACAAACACCCTGTAGGGTCATCATTCTATACCATTTTCAATAACAGGTGAATGGTTGTATTTGTACTTGTACTAATTAGCTTCACGACATATCAGGTAAAACATGTTGCACCCTGATTTGTTGCATTCGAGAAAATACAAGTGAGAAAAACACGGTACTCTCTTATTAGAACTCATTCTCCTAGAAGGACAAGTGCAACTAAGTTTGAATTAGAAATTGACTTGATTAAGGGTTTTTGGAAAAAGTTTGAAGTCGCCACCTAACTTTGTTAAGATAAGTTAGGTCACTTAAAACTAAGTATAATCCAAAAATTAAACTTAAGATTTTTGAAAAGGTTTTGGAAAACTTTCTCAAGAGAGGGTTTTTAGAGAAAACAAGTTGTTTGGGCAACCTTTGAAAATATTTAAGCCTTTTTTGAAAATAACTCCATTTTTGGTTTTTGAAAATAGTAATTCTAGGTTCGGAGGTTGGTTACGTATAGGGAAGATACACTAGGCTATCACCTTATTCCACCCTTGTAGTACTTACATGCCTATTCATCATAGATTCACTCATTTAGAATATTCGATTATCTATTGTCTACTACTATCTACTTTGAGAATTTTAAAAAGAGGTTTGATATGATGCATGACATGCAAGTGCGAGAAAAGGATTTGATTTTGAAAATAGATTTGAAGAAAAGATTTAAAGTTTGAAAAAGGTTGGGTAAATTGGAAACTTGAAAAAGGTTATGGAAATAAAAACTTGAAAAAGGTTGTGACTGCACCCATGAGGGTTGCTTACTTATCCCTTTGTTGGGAATCAGATTAGTCGTAATTTAGACTCGGGGTTCGATTAAAAATAGACACTTTGAGATCTTTGAAAAATTTGACTTGAAAATGTTTGATTTGGAACTTTGATTGGAGGATTTGAAATTGAACTTTGATTTGAAAGGTTTGAATTGAGTTTTAAAATCATCTTGACTTGAATTGGAGTTTGAAAACCATCTTAATTTTTACTTGAGTTTAAAGAAGAGTTTTTGAAAAGAGTTAAAACTTCATAACTTTGGGATTAGGGCTGAATTAGGATTTAGACATCTTAGGACCTAGGTAACCTAGGGTTGAAATATGCACTTGAAATAAGAATATTTGATTTCAGAAAGTTGAATTTTAGGAAAGTTTTAAATTAGGAAGGTTCCAAATTAAGAAAGTTTTGAATTAGGAAAGTTCCATTTGAGGAATTAGAAAAGTCTTATTTTAGGAAAGAGTTGATTTTGGAAATATATGAGTATTGAAAAGTTTTGAATTTAGAAAGATTTGAACTTAGAAAGATTTGAAAGTTTGAAATTAAGAAATATTTGAATTTAAGAAAGATTGAAATTATGAAAGATTGGATTTCTACTTCTTAAAGTTGAAGATTGAATCTTATTTCCAAACATAGATGATTTGATTTTGTTTTCAAAATTAGAGGATTTGATTTAGTTTCTTAAATTAGAAGATTTGATTTGACATGGAGTTGAAAATGTTGAGTTTTGAAAATATTGAATTTGGAGATCTATGAATTGGTGGAAAAAAAAGAAGTTTTGGAAATCTATGATTTGATGTAGAAAAAATAGTTTTGGAAACTTATAATTTGAGGCAAAGTAGGAAGTCATGACTTTAAGAAAGGAATTAGGGTTTCCTAACTATGGATTCTAGGGCTTGACTTTGACTTTAAGAAAAAGAGCTTTTGAAAAGTAGATCTTTGAAAAAAGTTTTTAGGTAGTATATTTGCAAAACTATTTGAACAGATATTTAAATATAGACTTTTGCAAGTCTCTTGAATGTCTCACTTTCCCAAAACGATTCTAACCCTGAAAAGATTATAAACATTCTAGGGTTGTGATTTTAAAAACAATTAGGGTTTGAAATATGGGCCATAATGATCCCATTGAATGTAACACTTTTCTAAAACAACCCTAACCATAGAATGGCTAGAATCACTTTAGGATTGTGATTTTGATAAAAACAATTTAGGATTAACACCCAAAATTTAGACCTTGATGGTTACATTGAATATAACACTTTTTTAAAACAACTCTAACCATGGAATGACTAGAATGATCCTAGAAGTGTGATCTTGAAAACAAGTTTGAAAGAAGAAACTTTTAAATGTAAGTTTTAAAAGAGAACTTTGATGCAAGTTTAAAAATAACTTTGAATGCAATTTTGAATGCAATGTATGAACATGACAACCACAATGCAATAGGGATGTGAACATACAAGGTTGGGTTTCACCACATAATTTGTTGGGGACTGTGGAATTTTCCACGACCTGACTATAGTGTATATGCATACTACCAAAAATCCTTGTTTGATTAGCATAACCTAATCTACGTGATTAGAATCATACCTTCGAGATCTCTCTGGTTTGATCCCGAATAACAAGAATTTGCACTAAGCACGAAGCAATCGCTCGAACTCAACCTTCGGACTTCTGCTGTATTTCTCGTACACCCCTTGCTCTACAGAGAGTGGGCTCGCCGCTGCTAGGGTTTCTCTTCCTCACAAAAACGTGTATCTCTTAATTATGTGCAGAGTGTAACCCTAGCAGCTCTTAGAGCGCGTATATATATAGGCTACAACAGGGACCATAGGATTAGTATAACTAGGGCTTCCTACGCAAATAAGGACTCCTAATCCAACCAGGATTAATCCTTATTTACGTAAATTATAATTTATACCACTAACGAATTATAATTGCACTCCCTGTTATACTAAAAATTATATTTCGAGCTCCATATTATTAAATGCTTATTTATCTCCCCACGTTAAGATTACAAATACCCGTCTATTAAATTAAATTACTGACAATTAAATTTAATAGACTTATTTAATTCCTTGAGACCTTCCACTTAACTTATTTGATATGTCGGATTCATAATTCACCTGCGGAGTTTGACAAAATCAAAACTTATAAGCTTCTTCAATGGGGTATCATCAATCCCTATACGGGGACGTGGATTCCATCAATAATAAATATTCACCATACACGTAATGTTATTGTCTAACTCAGTGAGTTTATTGACCCACAAAGAATCTCACTATTCTGTGAATTAAAACAATAAATATTACATGCACGTGTCTATTTATTATATTAGGATTAAGAGTATAAGCACTCATAATAATCATGAGGTATTAATTGTTTTATATAGTTAGTATAAAAATAATTACCTCAACACGGTCCTGTTCAATACACACAAAGTGTACTAGTGCAACGAGTTGAAACTATACCGTTCCCTATAGTCAAGACAGACCTATTAAAACCTTGTACTACAGTCCTACTGATGATGTGTCCATTTCCATCTAAGACTGTGAACGATAAACTTATATTCCATAAGAACCGATGATCTGATCTTCCGCGTGTAAGTCGTACTCTACACATCAAATCATCTACTACATAGAATAAGAGACACACATGCAAAATCATTAAATAAATAACGCAATGCAAACATTTCTTACACAGATTCTCATTAAAATGGAATAACTAATTTATTAATAAATACTAAAGCCATTACACAAAGTATGTCTTTTAGTATAAATTTCCAACATAATCAAGGGGGCCGAGCTCACACCGTCTTAGGTCGAACTTGAAGAAAGCCCCAGCATGGAGACCTTCAACAATTTTTCCTAAGCATGAATCGGGGAGTCCCTTATTTCAAGTATACAAGAAGAGGAGGTAGAAGATGGAGATTAAAATAGAAAAGAACCCAAGTGGGTGAGAAGAGAGAAAAGAGAGGGGAATTACATAAAAATAATAGCAAAACCAATCTTATCTCCTTCTTGCTTTGATAGCTTTGTTTGCTTTACTTGACTTGAACTTTGAGAGCTTTGAAGATACAATACTTGATCTTTAATGGATTCTTGGAGGCTTGTATTTGAGTGTATAGGGTGTATGGAAGCTAGGGCTTGAGTGTATAGAGGCTAGGGTTTGAGGAGGCTTGAGAGAATTAGGGTTTTGAGGGAATTTGAGCTCTGTTTTCAAAGAGATAGAGTTTCTAGACAGAGTTTTCTGATCCTTCTTACGCAGGAAGATAGTCTGTATTTATAAGTAATTGAAACATAAACTAGCGTCTATTGTAGTCGCGCCAGTTCTCTTTTAAACTTAGCGCTATTAGAAATGGCTCCAAGCCAATAAAAGGCCTGCCACTTAGGCAAGTTTTAAGGTGGTAAGAAACGTATCTTTGACCCTAGGGATGCAAGACAAAAGATTTCGGCTACTGTCCTAGTGGCTACCGTGTAATTTTTGGCTTTGTTCCACTAGGAGTGACTTCGGAAAGTCCGGGGATTATTCAGAAGGCCTGGGATGAATAGGAACCCTTGAAAGAGTGTCCCGAAGGTAACTAGATTGAGAAATAATGTCGAGATGGTTGGAAAGACTGATTGGCCCACCAGGGGCAAAATGGTCATTTGAATCGAAAAAACACCATAATGAACCTGGAGTGACCCCTGAGGAGGCTTGAAGGTTGGAAACACTATCGAAAGTGTTCTGAGAGATCACCAGTTTGATACCCAGAGCCGGTGTGGTTGAAAAAGGCGATCAACTCAGCAAGGGCAAAACGGTCATTTTGCACTGGGCTTATCGGAATAGATTCAAAATGGTCTAGAAAAGGTACTAGAAGGTTGAGAATACTATTGGAAGCATCCTAAAAAAGTAACTGGTTTGATACCCAGAGCTGGTATGATTCCTAGAGGCGATCAGATGCCTAGGGGCAAAATAGTCATTTTGATTAGATGGTTTCAGAATTGACCTGAAATACACTGGAAGGCACTTGAACATGCCAAATTGTCATTGCGACAATCCTATAAGGGTAGACTTACCGTTCTGAGGACTTAGATACCTTCTTAAGAAGTGTGCTAGAAGGGCCCGAAGGGCAATTTGGTCTTTTTTCACCAGATTGGGCTAGCAGAAACTGGTGTTAACCTGAGTTTTGAGTGTTTCTGTCATTCTGACGGTGTGTGATGAGTTGGTTTCCAAAGGTATCCCGTCCTTCAGTAAACGTGTCACAGCCAAGAGGCATGTTCGGTCCCGTGACATAGAGTTTTGTTAGTAATTCCCAATGTTGACCTGTTTATGAGTGTTTTTGCCACTCTGACAGTTGCGATGTTTGTGAGTACTTCTGTCACTCTGACAGTACGCATTCATTCTAGAGACTGCCTGATCTCAGGAAGCTGCTGGATGGTTTTATCGTCTGAGGGATCAACTTTCTCGAAAAATGTGCCAAATAACGAACATTCTATATTGGCGAGCTAGCATGTGCCAGAAGTGAACCATTCTACCATCTCGAGGACTTGAGTTCTGTCCCGATCGACAAGTTTAAAGAGACTTACTGTTTTGAGGAGTTTTCTCAATAAATATGCCGAATTGGATAGACTTACAGTCTGAGGATCAACTTTTTCGAAAGACGTGCCAGATTGAGTTTGATTGACTCGAACTGGAATTGGAATTAGAATTGAGGTTGAAATAGGTACTTACCGTTTTCAAGAAAACGTGCCAACTGGAATTGGAAAGAGTAATACCCTAAATGTATTTTGGTCATTTTGCCCCTATTAGGTCTGGTGGGCACGCAAAGCGGTTGATTGATTAGATTGAGTCTAGAAAGCCAGTCTGGGCTTGAATGTGTCTGTGTCAATTTGAATGTGTGTCCAGTTGGGCTGGAGATTGCCGAGCAGGCAAAAATAAGGTGCTTACAAAACATAATTCAACAATTTTGAAAATAATTTTATCACTGAATTTATCAATGAACACGATATTTAAGGATGTGCTAAAAGAAATTTTACGGAGCCAACAATAATATAATTAAAAAGTCTAACAACGAGTACAAATATTCAAAACGAATACAATTTAAGAATAACAGGAATATACTCTTTGCAAAGAGATTTAGGAATGAATATATTATATACAATTGGTTTACTTCAAATAAAATCTATACAAGTTTTGCAGAGGTCACAACCACCCAAATTGTTTTTGAATGAACATAGAATCCAAACTAACCCTTCCCTTTGACTGCTCGAACATGTGACAATCCACTCCACTTCTCTCTCTCTCTCTCTCTCTCTCTCTCACACACACACACATTCATCTGATCACTCTCTTGGTTCTCCCATCTCACCCAAACTGTCTTTCAATTGTGAAGATAAATGGCTTTCTCATGCCATGCATTTATAGTCTAAAAAAATACCTAGAGACCTAGAAAAGATCCTTTTTATTTTTTGTTATTTCCTATGGCCATCCCTTGACAATTTTCTATTTGTTATTTGACCATTGATCAACTTTCTAATTATTTTCCCACCTCTAATTAGTGAGTAATCATGGGTTTTTCCATGTAGTTTTAATCTAATTTTGTAGGCATCCTTAATTTCCTTTCAACCATGCTCTTGTACTAGCTCATTTTTCACATATTTTTTTTTAAAACAAAAAAAGAATTAATAAAATTTGAGGGTGTTACAGTCTGTGGTGGCCAAACCAGCTTTTCAAATAGTAGAGACCGGATTGAAGGAAGAACCGTTAAAAACAAATTCATTTCTTACCTTCCAAATGGCCTAATAAAGATTAGCAAACTTAGCACAAGTCTTTAATTTCATCTTAAATAGCAAGGGAAAACTCGTCAAACCACTTTGCTGCTGAGGAACCTTTTTGTCAAATCAGAGTGGTAAGATAGAGAATTATCAAACCATACCAGCCTAATCCAGTCACAACCAAATAAAAGATGTTCGGCTGACTCGACTTCCTCGAGGCAGATTGGACAGGAAGGATCTCGACTACATTTTCGACCATGCAGATTCTCTTTTGTTGTTAGAGCATTCTTAATTACTTTTCATGGGAAGTGCTTGATCTTTGGGAGGCATGGAAGGTGCCAAACCTTTTTCCACAATTGAGAGAAAGGATTATATGAGGAGCAAGGCTTGCATTTTTTACTGTTGCAATTTTTCTCAAAGGCTAGCTGGTATCAAGATTTTACAGAATATTGCCTGTCTTTAGAGGAATGCCACACCCATTAATCAGTAGTATCTTCCCACATAATGGGAATAGATTGAATAGCTTGAAGCTCCTCCTCTGAGAAAAGTTGATGTAAGAGATTTAAGTTCCATTTCTTCTATGGATTTTTAATTAGCTCCATAACTTAAGAAATATTGCACCCATTAGGCTTAGGAAAAAAGATCTTGAATCCTTGAAAGGACAGAATCCATGGATCCTACCAGACATCAATCTGAGAACCTGAGGCTATGTTCCACCTAGCCCTTTGCATGATCAGATCTCTACCCACAAGAAGACTACACCAAATCTATGAAGAACATCCACTCTTTTTGGCTAGATAAGGAGAGTTATTTGGGAAGGATATGCCTTTGATCATCTTTGCCCATAATTGAGACATTACCACCCTTAGGAATGAGGAAGTCATTGATATAACCGCCTATCATGATAAGTTTACACATAGGGAGGACACTTCTAGGGTGAGTGAATGTAGGATCAAGGAGGAGGTTAGTGAGATTGATGAATCTAGTAAGGTTCAAAGTGAGATAAAGGAAGAGCCTAAGGAGATAGAGAGTGAAAAAATAGAAGAAAACATAAAGAAACCTAGGGAAGTGAGTCCTTACATCTTAGTGCATGATCACATGATTCCTTCACAATCTTCCTTGTACAGGACTTATAGCCAAGAGCTTAATGAGGATCCTAGAATTCTAATTGCTTCTTATCTGTTGAATCCTTATTATGAATTACTAATGAATGAGTTAAGGCCAAACTTTGAAGCCATACCACGATGTGGTATTGGTTGACTTTGTACTCAATGCTTTGTAGTTTAGTTTTTAATTTTAATTTTAATTTTTGGTTTTTTTTATTATTTTATTATTTTTTACTATGAGTTAAAATGTTAGATATAAGAACGAATAATCATATGCATTGATACATTTGAGTATGATTTCTGATTCTTCTTCTAATATTCTTACAATTGTCTGAATCTCTCTTGAATGCATGAGTTGAAAGGATTAATTTCATATGCAACTGTCATAGCATTACGATATCATTCTTAGCTATCTTTTATGATTATATCCTACATGAGTGGTGATTTACCTTGTGAGCTTTTTTTTTTTTAGAGAGTTTACATTTACTCAAGAATAATTTGTTCATCTTCCATTCATTTAATAGCTTCATTATGTTTGTTCTTGACTCATATGTTAAATACTGATTCGAGTTGTTGACACTTGTACTCTTTTAAATTTCACTTTTATATACTTCGAATATGATTCTAGGCCATTTTTCTTATTTCAAGTCACAAATTTTCTTGTTGAATGCATTTCCTTGGAACCAATTTAAACCCATATTTGAGGTGATCTTTGTTAAAATACACCATTGTAAAAGTATTCCCCTAGTATAAAAACACAAGTATCTTCACTAGAGAGAATATCATTGAAAGAAGGGTGATATGTTTGCGATGTGACAAGAAAAAGAAGAAACTAGCACAGAAAGCAAAAGAAGGACAGAGCAAGAAAGGAAAAAGTAAAGAGGTTGGATATTTGAAAAAAAAAAGAAAAAAAGAAGCAAGAAAAAAATGAAAAAAAGGAAACATCAAATGAAATTAGGAATTGGAATTGTGTTCTTATAGATCATTACATGCCTTGATCACACATGTCTTGAACCATTTATCCTTTCCTTCCCTACCTTATACCTCTTGGCTAAAGTTACAACCGTAAAAAGTCCTAGTTGATTTGAATAGTACACGTCTGTAAATTCATTTTGAGTACAAGTTATATCTTGTCAATTACTTTGATTAGTGTTTAGCTTTGAATATTCTTCCATAAAGCCATGCCAAGTTGAATACACTTACACCTTATCAGTTTTTGTTGCTGGATTGCTCTTTTGTGTTTCATTATATTTACTTTATTTTGATGAGCTTTCCATTGTAAGTACCTTTTGTGTTCATTTTATTGTGAGTGTATGCCCCGAGAGGGTTGAAATCGAGACTTGAAGGATATAATTATTTTATATAGTTATGGGTAATCTCTAATGTGTTTACACGCGTCACACACACGATGACTCTCATTCATGTTATTTGAGATTTATTCTAACTTTTGTATTAAGTAATGAAGGGAAAGATGGATGATATAACTCGGCTTATCTTTTGCATAGATTATTTGTTCTAACTATCTTTTTTGTAGGTCATATTTTGATGTTTGTGAGTAACATCACTAGAAACTATCACGAGACATCATTTGTCCACTAGGGGTAACCTAGAGGTTTAAAGGCTTAATGCAGAGGCTAAATGCATTCGTGACTCTTACAAAAGTAGAGATTATGTTTTTAGTTTTAGTAGTTTGCTAGGGACTAGCAAAAATCTAGTTAGGGGGTGTGATTGTGCTTCAAAAGTGCGATTATAAGGCCTTACCTAGTGCTTTGTTAGTGTTAATTTATGATTTTATATGTCTTTTTAGTTATGTTTTAGTACTAAGTTTCTTATGCTCTGTATAGGTTTTGAGCATAAATGGGAGGATTTCGGATATATTTTGGATATAGGTTTTAAGAGAATGCTGCTAGAGTACAAGCTGTTGAAGCTGTGGTACAAGCTGCTGAAGCATGCAAAGCTGAAATTTTGGAAGGTCATATTTCTCAAACCAAGAAGGCTATCAGGGCCCATAATATGTCGATTCCATACAACTTTTCGATATCTACAACTTTTGTAGAGTCACACTGACCGTCCAGGGCGTCTGGACGGGTCGTCCGTACGGGCAGTTGCCATGTTGGTGAAATTGTGAAAAACTTTCTAAGTGTTGAGACCCGTCCAGACGCCCTTGAGACCCTGTCCAGACGCCCCATCACCAGACCAGTCCGGATGCCCTCCAGAGTTGTCCGGATGCCCCGCCGCGAGCCAGAAACCTGTTAGGGTTAGGATTGAGACCTTTTTAAGCCCATACGAGTTTTTTTTAAAGGAAGGAGAGTTAGAAAACTTTATGAAGAGATAGAAAACCTTAGAGTTAGAGTAGTTTTAGGAGAAGGAGTAGGTTTATTAATCTTTTCACCTTTCAAAAACCCTAATTTTTGTATTCATTCAGTTTTTCTTTATATTCAAGATTGGATGCTCTTTCAATGGTTACAAGCTATCAATATACTTTCATGTGCTTTCTTATGGCTTTAAATTGCTAAATCTTTTTTTTGGCATGGATTGAAAAGGTAAGTAGATTACATGTAGAGATTCAAAATAGTTATTTATTTTTCAATATTTTAAAGTCTTGGATCAAGATTTATTTTCTTGCCCATGAATATCTTTGAAAACAATATTCTTGATCATATCTAGCATATATATAGACTGATATGCAAGCAGGGGTACGTATACCTAGAATTTCTGATAAGGGTGTTGATTATAATTGTTTACATATTTTTATTAAGAGTGCTTTAGAAATCTATTATTCTTGATTAAGTTTCAAACATACTTTGTAGACAGGTTTATAAACTGAGACAAGTATGAATGGGACCCTGGTATAAACACTAGTAAATAACTGAATATCAACTCCAAGAGGGTAATTGAATCTTGAGTTTTTTTAATCACAGCTATCTTGGGGATCTATTTATAGGCCTATCAACTAGATTAGTTCTGCCAAGACATTTTGCTTATTGTTATTTGATCAAGTTTTCTTAGTATAAATTTATTTTCATTACCTAGAATAATTTCTCAAACTAAATCTCAAATCAAAATTTTTCTTTACATTTTAGAGTTATTTTTCTTGAGAGTTCTATTTTCCCAAAGTGAGTTTTACTATATTCCATCCATATTCCCTGTGGTTTGACCTTGGACTTACCGAGATATTATTACTGCATCGCAACCGTACACTGGCGGATATAAATTGCACTATTCAGGAGCAATTAATTTTTGGCGCTAGTTTCGATAGTGTTCGACCGAGACTCGAGATTTGTGTCAAAATTTTGGAAGAGTTTGCAAAGGGCCTTGGGCACCGAGTTAATGTTCAGCACGGCATTTCATCCGCAAACCGACGGGCAATCAAGAATAACCATTTAGACCCTAGAAGACATGTTGCGGTTATGTGTTCTCGACTTTTAGGGGAGTTGGGAGGATCACCTACTATTGGTGGAGATCACCTATAACAACAGTTTTCATGCAACCATCGAAATGACACCTTATGAAGCGCTTTACGGAAGGAAGTGTAGATCTCCAGCTTGTTGGGCCAAAGTTGACTAGAGGAAGATTCTTGGGCCAGAGATTGTGCAACTAACCACCGACAAGATCAAGATCATTCAACAACGACTACAAACTACTCAAAGTCGCCAAAGGAGTTATGCGGATGTGCGAAGGCGGGACTTAGAGTTTGATGAAGGGAGCCACGTATTCTTGAAGGTATCTCCTTCCAAGTGGATAAATCGCTTCGACAAGACAGGAAAGCTTAGTCCAAGGTATATCAGACCGTTTGAAGCTTAGACCCCAATGTTTTGTAATGGTATAAAGGTTATAACTTTAGTGAGCTTTGATTAGGCTCATATGTATGTTATGATTTGGACTAAGCATAGCTCTGCCATGTATGACATAGATTATGATTTCAAGTTATCAAAAGTTTTATTTTTTGCAATTATGCATCATTTTAAATGATTATGCACAAGTGATCAACCAGTTTATGTAATGCGGCCTCGGGTAGCCTTGCTGTAACACCCTAAATTTTCTTAATTGCATTACATCCCTATTAAATGGTTAGAGTTTCTTGTTTTTATTTTCGATAAACAAGAAGGACAGACACCACCATAACTTTCCCGCTAAAACAAAACCGTCCTCACTTATTTGGACTATTTCTTCCTTGGACCAAAGAATCGAACGTCGAACCACTAGACACACCAATTTAACTATTCCCTATGAACTAACCCATACTCAAACCGAACCAGCCCAAATCGGGCCACTTTAAGCAAACACTGGTTTAACCGGTTAGACACACATATTCAACCGGTTCACTCTTTTATTGAGTATAACTCACTACACTTTTTAAAACCTTACGTGAACCAGCCCAAACCCTTGTAACCATGGCTATTGAACCAGCCAAAGCCTTGTAACCATGCATTAGCAAACATGAACAAACCGGTTTAAGGCTCTACCGGTTCAATCATAAACCAAAACTCCACTAACTTTGATATGATTACATCCATGCAAAGGTGGATAGCACCCTTCATACATACATTTCAAATAACATATATATCAATTCAAGTAGCTAGATATATCATCCATGATCGCATATTAACCGACCTAAAATCTTATCGCATCAGAATTGTGCCGATACTCCACCTTGCACTCCATGCATTGTCTTGGCATGACACCTGGCTTTATATACTCTTGTAACTCACTAGAATACTTCTGTTTCTGTAAGCAATTTGAGTAACCTAGGGTGTTAGCCGGAAACCTTTAAAACAAACCGAAATCGAAGAGTTAAAGAAAAGGAAAAAGAGAAAACTTTAGGAAGAGCTTCTCAACAACACTCTAAGGTAAGAACCTGCTTCCCTTTACCTTCCACATCACAAATCCAGTGGAATAGAAGGGGAACCATGGCTAAAAACTCAGAAAATCGAAGAGAGAGAAAGTGGTTATTCTCGGTGGTTTTGGTCGTGGCAAGTGAGATAGGGGTTGGAGGGCTGTTGCAGCGGCCACGGAGTTTCTCAAGGACACCTATGGGTGTCTCAGAGAGACCAAAAGCCTGTGCACATGCCCTGCCCAACTCCTGGAACGAGTTTTTGTAGAAAAAACTACCAAAGGCGTGGCCCCAGCCACCGGCCACCGTTGCCGACCGCACCACTTGGGGTCGACTTGTCTTGGAGTCAAGAACAAACCCCATGAAGGGCTCACCTCTGAAAATGGAAGGAAGATGGCCAAAATGGCAATTGCAGGTCTGAACCGCTAGGGTTCCGCCATGCAGCCACCGCTCTGGCCATGAGTGTGAAGGCTCGGACCTTACAAACACTTGGGGCTCACATGCATGGTCAGGAATACTAGGGATTGGCCAGAAAATGAGCTTGAACGCAACCGGTCGTTGTGGGAGGAAGAAGAAGGCTGTGCCTTCCTCCAACACGCGCGGCTGGTGGCTCGTGTGGGCGCGTCCCACTGAGTTAGGCTCCAAAATTTTTATGGCCATGCTATGAGCATCTAAGTGTCCTACCCTCAAAATTTCAGACCTTGAGGACTTCCCTGTGAATTATCATAAATTTATTTTGACATTTGGCTTGAAAATTTACAGAAAATACAAGAGATATTAAAATATTTTAAAATTTTACCAAAAAATCCCTAAAAATACAAGGGACATATACATGGGAGAGTAGCCTTGGTAGTTACCCTGGATAAGAATTCCAGAATATCTCCTATTTCGAGCTATCGGGCAGTTTTGTTCCTACCAAAGATGTGTATCACCCAAGATACTGACTATTTCTGACACCGCACTATTAACTATCTAAATTATTTAGTAAAAGTATATATGGAAAATAGATATCTAACTCTTGTAATATAAACAGAGAAGATTTGAAGAACCGGATCAAATCTGTTGCACACATACTAGCAAGGTAGGACACTGTGCATTTTCTACGATACATGTTCATTTCTTTTCTATCCAAAGCTTTATTTCATTACTAAATTTCATATGCTGCTTTATTATATTTGTGTTTTATGTCTGTTTACATCACTGGGGAGGAATAAGGGAGGAACAACTGGATAAATGAAAGAACCCTGGGTTTGTATCATGGGTGACTGCTGATCAACTGGTATCGGGGCTACCACGAATCAGTATTCATTAACTTGATACAGACTAGATAATCATAGGTGGGTCCTCATTAAACTTGAAGAGAAGGAGTGTCAAGGGTGGGCCCACTGGGCTTGATGATGCCCCAAGCAGGATATACCTGCAGGATCCTAGTGATGATAAAAAGAAACGAGTTTATATGCATGTCATAGCATTAAATTACTATACTACATTGTAAACTTGTGTCTTATGGAGTCATGGTGTTTCTACTGGACTTCGCAGCTCACTCCTATCTTATGAGACAAATTTTCAGGAAATGAGACTTCAGCTGAATTCCAAGCAAATGATTACTAGAAATGAACCACACAGTTTAGTTGGAAATTTTCCTTAATATTTAGTTTGGATTGTACATAAAATAAAGCTATGGATCTTAACTATAAGAATAATGGTCTTCGGATGTAATAATCATCTTGGAAGTATGTGAATGATGTATCTTTAACTAATAAACCCCTTGTCCTGATCTAGAAGATAAAAGGGGTCGTGACACTTGCTACTAGCCGGTCATGTACCCTAAATCCGTATAAGCCGGGTTATGGGACATGACAAGCAGAGGAGCTCCGGAAGTTCCTGTAGGAACACAAGGGCAAAATCAAATAGTCAAGATTGGAGCTGCCTCCCCTGAGGAGCTGAAGAAGGGATTGCGGAGCTTCCTTAAGGAAAACTTTGACGTGTTTGCCTAGTCCCACGAGGATATGCCCGACATTGACACGAGAGTAGCGGCTCACTACTTAAACATCGATCCCAAGGCCAGGCCGGCCAAGTAGAAGCAAAGAAACTTTGTGCCAGAACAGAACGATGCAGTTGCAGAAAAAATCGAAAAGCTGGTTAAAGCAAAGTTCATTCGGGAAGTACAATACCCTGCCTGGCTTTCTAATGTTGTCATGGTAAAAAAAGTCCAACGGCAAGTGGAGAATGTGTGTTGACTTTGTTAGCCCAAAAGGCAACCCAAGAGGGGGAATGAATTGGATTTTTTGAAGATTAATAGCAATTAAGATTAATTAAAATTAATCTAAGCAATATAATAATGCTCAAACTAAATGTAATGCAATGTAATCAAATGGAGAAGAGAAAACAGAGCAAAAGAAGAACACACCGATATACCAAGGTTCAATCACAAACTGTGATCTATGTCCTTACCTCAATTCCTCCTTGAAGTCTTCTTCTACTATGTAATCACCAATTACGAATGGGCTGCTGATTGACAAAGTGCTTAGCTCACTATACACAAGAACTCCCACCTAAGTTTTTCAGCCACCAAGTGGTTTTGTCCAAGCTCCACTCAAACTTTCAAGAGTTTTTTTTTCTCAAGAGAACTCTCAAACTCTCACATACAAGTATATAAAAGTATACAAGTAACTAACACACTCTCTAGCAAGAGTAAATTTTACAATCAAAGCTCACAGGAAGAATATTCAGGAATATCAGTTGATCAGTCAATGATTCTTGTCTCTTGTGTTTCTTCCTTTGATTTCTTGGTTATAAATACAGTTGGAGGCTTGTATATAAACCCTTGTATCGATTCCATCCGTTGAAGGTTGTTGGTCTTCAATTAATGCACGTCCAGTCCGTTATAACGTTAGAAAAACTAGCCGTTATATTCAAGAAGTCGGCTCCAGACTTGTGGAGTCGACACTTTCTGCTTCTACATTTACCAGACGTTGTTCATTGTCTCCATGAGTCCGCTCTTCGTAACAATGAGTCGGCTCCTTGTTCATTGTCTTCACGTCTTTGCTTTTGCCTTCAAGTGGCGACTCTTCATCTTCAGGAGTCCGCTTTTTGTACATTTGATCTTCAGGCCTTTTGCTTCTGTTGTCATGAGACGACAGTTCATCTTCATGAGTCCACTCATTGTCTACTTGGTATCCAAGTTTTTGCTTTTGTGCTCATGAGGCGACTCCTCATTTCCATGAGTCTGCTCATTGACCATTTGGTCTTTAAGCCTTTTGCTTCTGTAATCAAGAGACAACTCTTCATTTCCATGAGTCCGCTCATTGCCCAAAAATTTGTATTTTGTCTTCCAATGAACCAGATCATTTCAGCTGCAAAATAAGATCTTCAAGGAATATCTCTTTGGGGTATGATGATCAATCAAATCTCTTTAACTCATCAGAGTTAACTTCTATTCAATTTGGATTGAATCAATCATTTGACATTGATCTTCTCTTGACTCTTAAACTGTTAGAGCTTCATTAGATCAATGTAGATATTTTCTTCTTCATTTGTAAAGCTTCCTCTTTCATTGTTTCTTTCAGTGCCAAGCTTCCTCAATTATGGAGAGCTTCACAATACTTCATTGCCGAGTTCTTCTCTTTGCTAGCAATTCTTCTTTCTTCTTTAAAATCACATCAATGAGACTTTTGCAAGCTTGATGAAATCTCTTCATACATCTAGTCTTCATTGGTTCTTTACATTATAGAAGAATTCTTCACTTGGATTACATATAAAGATCAAACAATCATTATGAGTCTTCTTCTCAAGCAACTTCAATCTCCTCAATAATCAATTCATCTTCAACTGATATTTGCATTCTTGATGAGATCTTTTTTTGGCATTTATAACATCTCCACAATCAAATTGTCTTTAACTGAACATTGCACTTTCTGATGAAGTCTTCAATCTATCTTAAGTGCAAGTCAATCTTCAATGAGTCTTATGCATACTTGATGAAATCTTCATTTGAACACCTTCAATCTCTTCAAATGCAAAACATTTGTTTGAAGTAGAGATAAGCATCACTCCTCTGTTTGGTTCATTACATAACTCTTGAAGTTCATTGCTTAATCTTGAATTTGTTGTGCATTCTCTGTGACATGTATCAAACTTAAAATTGAACTTTACGTCTAAGTTATGAACTTTGTTAATCTACACACTAAGTAGATTCATTAGTAAAATAGCACAAGATTTAGTTATCATCAAAATCAACATAGGGTCAACCTTGAGTCAACAGACTTCACCGACCTAAATAAAGCATGCCCGAAGGATAGTTTCCCTTTGCCCACAATTGATCTTCTCATAGATTCCACTACAGGATATGAAATGTTGACCTTCATGGATGTTTTTTTAGAATACAACCAGATCTGAATGGCCAAGCGTGACCAGGAGTATACGGCCATTATCATTGACCAAGGGTTCTATTGCTATAATGTGATGCCATTTGGACTGAAGAATGTGGGGGCAACATACCAACGGCTTGCCAACCTCATGTTCAAATCTTAGATCGGGCGTAATGTGAAAGTATATGTGGATGACATGTTAGTGAAGAGTAAGAAGACCACCAGCCATTTGCAAGATTTGGAGGAGACGTTTCAAACACTGCGCAAGTACCAGATTAAGCTCAATACAGCTAAGTATGCCTTCGGCATAGCCTCAGGCAAGTTCTTGGGTTTTATGGTGTCGTACCGAGGGATTGAGGCGAACCTAGAGAAGATCCAGGCCATTATCTACATGTAAGCGCCCAAGACAATGAAGGATGTTCAAAGGCTGGCAGGGCATGTAATTGCTTTGAACAGGTTCATCTCAAGATCTACTGACAAATGCTTGCCCTTCTTCAGTATCTTATGTAAGGCATTTGAGTGGACCGAAGAGTGTGAAGCAGCTTTCCATCAACTCAAGCAATACTTGAGCTCGGTTCCGCTGCTCAGCCGAACTGTCTCTAGGGAAGAATTGTATTTGTACTTGGCAGTTTCGGCAACAGTAGTGAACTCAGCTCTGGTTAAAGAAGAAGGAGGAATCCAGAAGTCGATGTACTACACTAGTCGGGCACTATGAGGGGTAGAGGAAAGATACCCAAAGATGGAGCTCATTGCCCTAGCCTCGGTGACAACGGCTCGGCGCTTGAGACCTTACTTCCAAGCCCACACAATAGTGATCCTCATATACCAACCTCTGAAGAACATCCTCCATAAGCTGGAGACGTCAGGACATTTGGTAAAGTGGTCAATTGAGCTCAACCAATTTGACATTCATTACCGACCCAGACTAGCGATTAAAGGACAGGCTGCCTCAGATTTCATAGCAAAATTCACTAACTCCCCCACTGCTCCACCCGACAATGACCCCATTGAAACCCATTAGGTCTTAAATGTTGATGGCTTCTCTACTGACGATTCCAGTGGTGCTGGCATGGTACTTGTTACTTTTAACGATCACAAGATTGTATACGCTCTACGCTTCATGTTCTCCACCACTAAGAACGTTGCAGAGCACGAGGCCCTTATTGTCGGACTTCGGATGGCTCAAAGAATGGGGGCCAAACAAATCGTTGTGCGGAGCGACTCTTAATTAGTGGTAGAGCAAGTACAAGGAGAGAATGAAGCCAGAGAAGAGAACATCAAGCAGTATTGCCAAATGGCTAAGGGTTTAGCCAGGAGGTTTACAAAAATTTTGCTAAAACATGTCCCAAGACTCCAGAACAAAGAAGTGAACCAACTGGCTAGAATCACCTCATCCAACGAGCCAGACCCGAACGTCCCAATAGAGGTACTTGATTCTCTGAGTATCCAGAGTCCGGAGGTAAACCAAACTGAATTAGAAACGTCATGGATGAGCCCGATTAGGGATTACTTGCAAAGTAGGGCCTTGCCGGAGGATAAGAACGAAGCAAGACAAATACAGTACCATTCTAGTAGATACCTAATTCAAAATAGGGTCCTCTACAAGAGGGGGCACACCCCGCTGTTGCTTCAGTGTGCCACAAGGGTGTCTGTGGAAGCCACTAGGGTGGCCGATCGCTCGCTAAGAAGGTCTTGCGAACAGCTTATTATTGACCGACCATGCAGAAAGATACCCAAAAATTCGTCAAGAAACGCAACGAGTGTCAACGATTCGCGAACATCCCACGATTGCTCGCTCAAGAGCTGACCCCGATCTAGAGCCCATAGCCCTTCGCTCAATGGGGAATCGACATTGTAGTACCGTTGCTTATGGGCAGGGGACAGAGGAAGTTTGCGGTGGTGGCCATCGATTACTTCACCAAGTGGGCAGAGGCAGAAGCACTACCAACAATTACTGAGGAGAAAATGAAGAAATTTTTATGGCAAAATATTATTTGCAAGTTCGAAATTTCCAAGATCGTCATCACGAACAACGGGAGGCAGTTCGAAGGGAGATAATTCAACCAGTTATACCGCGATTTAAGGATCAGTCACCACACTTCTTCCCCAGAGCATCCTCAGGCCAACGATCAGATAGAAGTCACGAACAAGTCCCTCCTCAAGATCATCAAGACTAAGTTGAAGAAAGCCAAAGGCCTATGGGTGGAAGAACTTCTCAACATCCTATGGGCCTACAGAACAACAGAGAGGGTGTCTACGGGGCATACGCCGTTCTCCTTGACCTTCAGTAGCGAAGTGGTGATCCTAGTGAAGATCGGTCTCCCCAGCCCGAGAACGATGCAGTATGACCTAGAGACCAACAATGAGGCGCTAAACGTGGAGCTAGATCTATTGGAAGAAAGGAGGTTGCAAGTAGCTATAAGGGTAGCATCCTACTAGCAAAGGATGCACTAGTACCACAACTCCAGAGTCCAACCGAAAGACTTCACAACGAAGGATCTGGTTTTGAAAATGGTCAATCAGTCTACAAAGGATCCGAGGGATAGCAAGCTTGGACCCAATTGGGAGGGCCCTTATGAGGTAATCGGTAGCACCAGGAAGGGGACCTACAGATTGAAAAAATTGTGAGTCAAAGAGCTACCCCACCCGTGGCACGCAGAGCATTTAAGGAAGTACTACTTGTGACAGGGAAGTTGATTATAATTCGATAGATTATCAATAAAATCGGCCATTTTACAATTGTCTACTACATATCAACTGACAGCACTCCACAGAATCTACCTGGTTCATGTGACTGGGCAGAGTCAGAAGGCCTATTAGGCAATGGCAAAAGAATATCTGCTCGGTTCACATGATCGGGCAGAGCTAGAGGGCCTATCAGGTAATAGCAAAGAATATTTGCTCGGTTCACGTGACCGGGCAGAGCCTGAGGGCCTACCAAGCAATGACAAAAAATATCTACTCGATTCACGTGACCGGGCAGAGCCAGAAGTCCTACCAAGCAATAGAAAAGTATCTACTCAGTTTACGTAACCGAGCAGAGTCAGACAGCTAACCAGGCAATGAAAAAGTATTTTCTTGGTTTACGTGACCGAGAACAGCCAGAAGGCCTACCAGGCAATGACAAAGAATATTTGCTCGATTCACGTGACCGATCAGAGCTAGAAGGCCTATCAGGCAATGAAAAAGTATTTGCTCGATTTACATGACCAAGCAGAGCCAGACGGCCTACCAGGCAATAGCAAAGTATTTTCTTGATTTATATGACCGAGTAGAGCCAGATGGCCTACCAGGAAATGGCAAAGAATATTTGCTCAGTTTAAGTGACCGGGTAGAGCCAGAAGGCCCACCAGGCCATAGTTTAGAATATCTGCTCGATTTACATGACTGAGAAGAACTAGAAGGCTTGCGTAGCCATAAAATCTGCCCAGTTCGTGTGACCGAACAGAGCGAGAAGGCCCAACAAGACATTTCAAAATATTTGCTCGGCTTGCTTGAGCAGAACCACTCCAACAGAGCAGAGCCAAAAGGACTGCTCAGATTACATCACTGGGCAGAGCCGTAATTCAAAAGAAAGTGATCTCCCAGTTGCCCGATTCATGAGACTGAGCAGAGAAGGAAATCTACCCTACCAACAATCAAACGCAATAAGACGCCGCTAGTATTGTTCTGCTAAAGCTTTCAACCAAGAAAAAAAAAAAAACAACAGAGAACAGGTGTATGAATTCAAATTATCCTGCAAAATATTTTATGAAAATGTACGACGCAGCTGAGTTGGGAAAAAGGGATTTGCATTGATAATAAAAGAAGTACAAAATAAAACATCCTTTAAAAAAATAGAAGAAAAATACAAAAGGCTTCAAGCCTTGGGTTCTTCCTCGATGGCCTTCTCCCTAATCCCCTCGACCACCTTTCTAGTTTCCTCAGCAGACTTCTCAGCCTCAACAACTTACTTAGTCTCAGCAGCCTTCTCGGCAGCCTCCTCTGAGGTCTTCTTAAGGACCTCCTCAAGGCTTTGAGGAACTCCCTGTACTAGAGGATCGAGGCCGACGAAGTCTAATCCAAGGTATATCTAAAACGCCCTTTCCCTGGCGAGCTCACAACCCTGGGTGAATGCGGGCTCTAGTAGGGCTTAGAAGTCATCCCCTTTTTGGAACTCCTAGACTGCCTCGGCTCGGGCCCTAAGGAACTCCTCTTAAAAAGTAGCAAGCTTTTTCTTCAATTCCTGCCTTAGAACCTGCTCAGAGGTGAAGTGCAGCAGGAGTTTGTTAACTTGGGCGTTCAGCCTCATGCACTCCTCTAGGGCAGACTTGAGGTCTACAATGGCCGTATCCCTCTCAGCCCTGACAGTTGCGACATCCTCTTTCAAGGCCCGAATGGCTGACACTTTCTCCTTCATTGCCTGGACCTCGGCTGCGAGGGCACCACTGGTCTGCCTTTCGTCATGGAGGGCCCTCTTTGCGTTAGCCAGATGATGGCCCATCGCCATGTTCGTCGAGAAAGCCTGAGAAGGAGTAAGATATCAGAATAGAGCAAAGGGACAACTATAATAAAAGATTGAGGACTAAGAAGACAGGAGAGAAAAAAAACTCATCCTGAAAAAACCATGATTTGCATCCTTCACCAGCCGAGAGTGTGGGTGTTTACTCAATCTTTGTCTATTCGCGGGGGTTACCGTATCCGGGAATCTCTACTAGGCCTCGTCCAAGCTGTCAAACACATTGCAAGCCAAAGAGGCAGCAGTCATGGCTCAGGATTGGGGATTGGCAAGAACGACCGTACTCTGTCTCAGTTTCACGCCTCACAACCCTAAATTCATTTGAGTCGGTCCCTTCAAAATCTGAACTAACATGCTCAGGGTTCGCCATTGTACCCAAGAGCTTATCGTGCCTAATCCTATCAATTATCAACTTACATAATGCACACAAGTCTCCAAGCATAGACTCTAACAATTTTGACCTATCAACAAACCATGAGAGGTTGGGAATTTGGTCCCTTCCTTCGAATATCCAAACACAATGTGTGGCTAACCAGTATATACAATCAAAAAATAAGCCTTACCGGGACACGAAATGCTGGCAACAAGTTCGAAAGATGATCAATGAAGCGTCGTAGAGGGCAGATATTCGATCAATCGGTTAAAAAAGACGAAGATAGAGGTTCTCTCTCTCTCTCTCTCTCTCTCTCTCTCTCTCTCTTTGTGTTTTACAAAAAATTTGCTTAAGGCATGTGAGGAGGCAAAGAGAGAATCTGCCCAACAAAACTCCCCTTTTATCTTAGAAATCAACGGCTTAAAAGGACTACGGTGATGGGACATCAAAGGCTGATATTCGACAAGTCCCGTCAATGGCCAACTGCCAATCCTCAGTTGCAGTATGGCGGTACATCAAAAAGATGCGACAGCTGTAGTCATCATTGTGTCAGCCTTGCCATAAATGCGCTTCAAATTTTGAGGGTCGGCTGACCGATGGAATTCCCCTACCCCTGAGCAAATGGCTAGAGGAATTGGAGGCATCTGGCAGTGATGTTTTCCCGATCTTCTGATTGAGCTCCGACATAGTCAATCCCCTTATATTCTTCCCTGACCAGATTAGGGCTCTTACCGAACGTCCGATCAAGCACCGACAGAGTCGATCCCCTTGGCCCCCGAACAGACCAAGCACTCGGTTGTGCTTTCCATGTTGTCCCTCCTTTCCATCACATCGGTGGGGGTCACAAATAACACTAAACGTAGTAGCATACTGTTGACGCAAGGACATAAAGTGTATGGGGAACAACCACCCTTACTACTGACACTGTTCTGACACACGCCATGCGCGGAGTGGGATAACAACCCTCTCAAGTACCCTGCCACGAATCTGACCCTCCAATAAAGCACTGCCACGTGGAAAGGTCATCCTTCCCACTACCAACTGACAGATAACCACTCCCATGTATACATACCAAAGGAAAATGAAGACCTTCTTTACCAAGTACGCCAAAGAGAAGCTCTAACAAAATATACTTTGAATAACCGCATTATCTGAAATCTAAGTTCACCATCAAAATATCTTTGGCAAGCACCACACCGGTATGTTTAGAGCAGGGGATCGCGCGCCTACGAGAGAGAGCTCGTCGAAGACTTGGGGACAAGACCCACGAGTTTGTTGCACCATCAATTACCATCTATCCTCTTGTTAGAGAAACATGAATTTATCATTAACACAATCCACAACTTGATTGTATGTACGAACAAATGATATTGTGCTACTATAAAATTAGATTGATCTCAGCAATTTGATTTTGCTCACCAATAAAAATAACAATAATATTACTAAATGTGTTTGGTAACATGGAATCCAAAATTTAAATTTGAAATTAGAGGTGATCTCATAGTTACTGGAAAACTCAGTTTGAAAATTTTAAGGAAATGTTTAAGAAACGCGAGAAAATTTTTTCAGAAACTATTAGCAAACATTTGGGAAACTTTTGAAATTCTTAATGGAAATTCATGAGAAACTTAGAGAAAACATTTCGGAAACTTGAAATATTAATTTTTATGAATTTTTTTCCTTTAAGTTCTAGCTAAATATCTATAAAATTATTCATGAAAGTTTCCGCCAAATTTTTCAAAAGTCTCCATTAAGTTTTTTAAAGTTCGCCTTTGAGTTTCGCAAAAATTTCCTAATAAAATTTCTATTAAATTTCTCAATCATTTTTTGCTTTTCATTTCCGCTTACATTTTTTGGCCGTGTTTCCCGCTTTGGTTTCCCCTAACGTTTTCTTTTTTTTGCTTTTCATTTTGGTAACTTTAGGTCATCTCAATTGAAATTTGAAACTAAGATGGTTTCTAATTCCAATCTTAAGAACTTCAATTTTACAGTGAAAACACACTAAAAATTCGACCGTTTCGAGAAAGAAAAATAATAATACTAGAGATTTAGTAAAAGTAAAAAGAAAAGAAAAAAAAATAACTTTGATGGTGATGACATAGAGGAACACATATTGATTATCCAAATATAACAAAGTATTTGGAGCAACACGTGATACTTACTGCTCCACCACTCACATAGCGATGACTCTTTGTTGCGCCCGGTTTTTTTAGGGTGTCTAAGGTCTTTTCGGTTCAGAGACCCTAAAGCACAAAACTCTGTCACTAGAACTCGTCCCCCTAGAAGGACAAGTGCGACTAGGTTTAAGAATTGATTTGACTAAGGGTTTTTTAGAAAAATAGGAGTCGCCACCTAACTTGATAAAGGTGAGTTAGGGCACCTAAAACTAAGCGTTAATCCGAAGATTAAACTTAGAGTTTTTAGAAACTCCCTCAAGAGAGGGTTTTTAGGAAAATAGGTTGTTTGGTAACCTTTTGAAATGTTTAAGCTCTTTTTGAAAATAACTCCATTTTGGTTTTTCGAAAACAGAAATTTAAAGTTTGGGGGTTGGTTACGTGTAGGGAAGATATACTAAGATCATCACCCTACCCCGCCCTTTCGGTACCTACATGTCGAATCACCCTTTGTTCACTTACTAGAACAACCAGTTACAATGGTCCAGTTTATATCCACTTTAGAAAAATGGAGTTTAGTCATCACTTTTTGGATAAATAATGCATGATGCAAGTTTTGGAAGAATTTTGAAAATAATGGAGGATTTGAAAGAGTCTGGGATAGAAACTTTGATTTGATTGAAATTTTTGAAAAAGGGATTGGGGTTGAAATAAAAGTTATGACTGCACCATTTCAGGTTGCCGACGTATCTCATTTGGCTAGAATCAGGTCATTCGTAGTTCGGGCAAGAGCCCGATGGAAAATAGGCACATTAGGGCCTTTGGAAGGTTTGAAAACACTTTGGGGTCTTTGAAAAGTTTAAGGCACTTTGAGGTCTTTTGAAAAGTTTAAGACACTTTGTGGTCTTTAGAAGTTGAAGACTCTTTATGGTCTTGGAAAAGTTGAAGACACTTTGTGGTCTTGGAAGTCTTGACTTGAAATTGGAAGTGAAGTGTTTTGAAAATGCATTTGGATTGACTCTAAGGGAGTTTTGGAAAAATGATTTGGCACGACTCAAGAAAACTTAAAAGTAGTTTTGAAGTCTTGTTTTGAAATCCTATGAGGCATGACTTTAGAATGTTTGAATGAACTAGTTTTTGAAAGTGGTTTTTGAACATGACTAAGTATTTGGAATCCTAATATGGACAACCTTAGAAATTGTTCTTGATTTGTCACTTGTCATTGGATTCCCTAACCATGAGAAGGCTAGGGACATCTTAGGTTTGTGACCTTTAGAAAACATTTTTGAAAATGTCTCGAAGATAGAGTGTAGGGACATTTGAAGAGTGTATGGAGTTGGTTTTTTGAAATCAGGAGAGTAAGAAGTTTTGAAAAAATGAGAATGGTTTTCAATTGAAACATCACTTAGAAAAGGATTCAAGAGTTGGAACCTTGAAGGGTACTAACCTAGGTTGGGCAACTAGGGTCAAGTTAACCTAGGGTTAGATAACTAGGGTCAAGTTAACCTAGAGTTGGTCAACTAGGGTCAAGTTAACCTAGGGTTGGTCAACTAGGGTCAAGTTAACCTAGGGTTAGGGAACTAGGGTCAAGTTAACCTAGGGTTAAGTTAACCTAGGGTTGGTCAACTAGGGTCAAGTTAAACTAGGGTTAGGGAGCTAGGGTCAAGTTAACCTAGGGTTGGTCAACTAGGGTCAAGTTAACCTAAGGTTTGGTAGCTAGGGTCAAGTTAACCTAGGGTTGGTCAACTAGGGTCAAGTTAACCTAAGGTTGGTCAACTAGGGTCAAGTTAGCCTAGGGTTGGATTGAAAAATGGTTTTGAAAGTTGGTTTGATGCATTCTTGGAAAGAGTTTTGAAAACAAAACATGATATGTAATGGACTTTGGTTGGCAATCATTATAAAGATCATTTTCATGAAAATTTTGACTCTAGTCAAGAGTAGGGTTTATATGGTTGGTGATTGGAAACCATTCCAAGAAAGGTTTCCTCATGGCCATTATAACCACCATCTTGACAAGAATACAAGGGTTCAAAAATCAACATATTTATGGTAATTTTTAGAGCATCATTTTTATGCAAAGATGGAGAGAATGCATTTTTGAAATCACCTTTGGGGGAGGATTTTGTAAACCATTTTTCAAGGAAACCATTCCATCAAGAGAGGGTTCATATGACTAATAAAGAGGGAGACCACTCAAGAAAGGGTTCCATGGGGCCATTCCAACCACTAACTTTGAGAGAATGGAAACCTTGAAAATTAGAGAGTTTGAAAGCAACTTTTGCGCAAGTTGAAATACAATGGTGCAAAATATGAATTAGGGGGGTGTGAGGGATTTTCTAAGGCAAGATTCTTAAAGTCTCATCCTAAACTTCAAGGGGCCAACTCTTGAAACAATTATTGAAGGACATGTATGACTTGGAAATATCATGAAATTAAGAGCAATGCATGCATTGTGGAATATGGCAATAAACATAAATGAAGCCAAGCATACAAGACATGATCAAAATTATAATATGCAAGGGGTCATGATTCACATACATGGCTTTTAGGCTTCACCATACAAACAAGGGGCTCTTAGGTTATACCATCTTAAAGTGGGCTAGTGAGAGGTCCCCCTACACGGTGGCTCTCACTTGCTTTCCTCTAGGCATGATCTAGGAGCCCTCTTGGCTTAAGCATGCAAGAAAGGGGGGTTGAAGATGGGGATTAAAATAGAGAATAGGCTAAGTAGGCTAGGAGGGAGAAGAGAAGAGTGGGGGAGAGCACAAATATAAAAGGGATACCACCTTTTGCCTTCAACACTCTTGTAATCTTCAATGGATGTCTTGATTGGAGCTTGAGTGACTTCAAGAAGACTTGAGAGGCTTGAGTGGAGTGTATAAGTGTGTGTGAGGCTTTGTGTATGGAATGTATAGGCTTACGAGAGGTAGAATCTAACCTAAGTGTTGGAGGGGA
>CM065397.1:32812500-32847500 GCA_033060915.1 Euryodendron excelsum
AAAGAGAGAGAGAGAGAGAGAGAGAGAGAGATAGAGAGAGATTGAAAGGAAGGCATGGAGAAATAAAAAGGAAAAATTATGAGAAATAAGGTTCCTGCTTTTTTATTTTTAAAATTATGAGAAATAAAAAAAAATAGTCTTTTAAAAACTTAAAAAAAAATTTCCCGCCCCTTCTCAAGTTCCAAACAGGCAGTAACCCTCCTAAATACTGTACATATTGTGTAGTATAAAGCAGACAGCATTTTAATTAGCGGACGTTCCACCAGGTTCTAGACGTGTTGAGAAGAAAAAATGTGACTAGACGGACCGAACCTCCAAGAAGTTCCTCTCCTTTCTAGAAACTTCACATCCCCAGCGTCTATAAATACATACCTATCTCACCTGTATCTCATCGAAAAGTGATCCAATCAATCAAACGCAAAAGTTCCACAACCCAAACCCAATTGTTAAGAGAAGTGAAATTACGATGGATTTCAGGCTAATGGGTCTAGACTCCCCAATCTTCCACACCCTTCAGCAGGTGATGGACGCAGCGGCCGCCGCTGCGGAAGATGACAAGTCCATCAACGCCCCCTCCCGCACCTATGTCCGTGACGCCAAGGCCATGGCGTCAACCCCTGCTGACGTCAAAGAATATCCCAACTCGTACGTCTTCATCATCGACATGCCAGGGATCAAGCCGGGAGACATCAAGGTTCAGGTGGAGGATGACAATGTGCTGGTGATAAGCGGAGAGAGGAAGCGAGAGGAGGAGGAGACAGAAGGGGCCAAGTACGTGAGGATGGAGAGGAGGATCGGGAAGTTCATGAGGAAGTTTGTGTTGCCTGAGAATGCCAACATAGACGCCATCTCTGCCGTTTGTCAGGACGGAGTGCTTACGGTTACCGTTCAGAAGTTGCCGCCTCCGGAGCCCAAGAAGCCCAAGACCATTGAGGTCAAGATTGCTTGAGAGAGAGAGAGAGAGAGAGAGAGAGAGAGCTCACCTACCTCATCACATCCAATTTCCCCTCCGATAATGTTGGCTTAGTAGTAGTATTATCAAGTGGCGTGCTATTTTGAGTTGTGTTCCTCTGCTCTGCTTTTTTTAATTTTGTGTTTTGGAGATCCCTTGGCTTTCTGTATGGTTTGTGGCGTGATGAGTAGTGGCAATGTTATCAATGAATAAGAATCGTGTTTTATCTTTTCTTTATGGCTATGCATTTTTATTTATTTATTTATTATTATTTTTATTTTTTAACTCTTTGGTTTATCCTTTTTGTTTGGTTTTATAGATGAACCAGGAAAGAAAATTTTGCGCACAAAACCCAGATTGATGTATTCGAACACATCAAATTCAAATTTGGGGCTTTTAGCCTAAGCTACAAATTCAAGTTGCTTGCAAATGAAGACTAGGCAATTATGAGAATTTGGATATATGTGACGTAGTTGCATCTACAAATTCAAAATCCAAAATCCAAAATCAAAGAACCTAAAATGTCATATAAATTCAGGATATGTTCAAAGCAGATGAATTGAATTGATGAACCCCATAAAATCTGTTGTCAACCTCTTTGTGCCACTTGAGAATTATTTGCAAAATCCAGATTGGGGTAAGACTTTAGATTCGCAAGTATAGAAATTATAATCGGCTGGGTATCAAGAAAAATATACAGTAGTGCATCAAACAAAAACAGAGCAGTAAGATTGAGCTAAATAATCAAGAAACGTATTTCTCAGAAAGATCCAACCAAGAATAATTTAATCTAAAAAATACATAAATAAATAAACTAATGGATCCAAATGCACCGTTTTCTGTGGGCAGCCTCTCTTAGCAGACGGAATTGAGGATGCAACCAGATTTTGGACATTTTAAGCGAATGACAAGACAGTGCAAACCTATTGTATTTGTTTGTCTGTTTCTTCTTACAACCGGAATTCCCAGTGCAAAGAGCTTCTGTTCTGCTTCTGCCGGGTCTAACTACCATTTCAGCATTATTGAGGATGCTCTTCCTCACAAATAATCCAATGAAGAAGCCTTCTTCATCCTCGGCCAGAGTCGTCCTAAGCAAATGTTCAGCTGAAAGACAAGAAACAAATATGTTAGATAGGCCTATTGCATCATCCTGTGTCTACTAGGTTACTTGCTGAAATCCGACTCCATTTTGAATTCTGCACGTCGGTTGTGTTCGCCCACAAAGAATTAAAGGATGTATCATGTACTATAGGAATCATTGCCAATGACTGCAAGATGATTCTTAATTGTTCCAGAAAGAAGTTGGTCATCGTGGATTGCTTGAAGTTTTACTAGAATAACCCATGTTTTCAAAACCATTAAAGAGAAGTGAAAGTTCGCTCAACATAAAAGAAGACATTTCTAATTTCACTGTTCTCCCTTAAATATGTAAGGACATATATATATATATATATATTTTTTTTTTTAAAAGATGTAAGAACATAATCATATACATCACTTTGGAGAGCAAAACGTCAGAGTATCTAGGGACAGAACTTACATCCTTCAAGAACAGGGAGACCACGGCGAGGCCACTGGGGAAATGGAGTTGCCAGTTGAAAACCGAAAGATGATGCGAGTGGTAGAATGGAATTGATAACATCTTCATTCTCAATTTGGTGTATTGAGCATGTGCTGTAAACAACTCTCTCAACCGCTGGAACTGAAACAAAAATCAAACATGTAATACACATTCTATATTATGTGTGCTCTGTTTATTTTGAAGCAAAAGCATAAATAATGGCGGATGTATGAATCATGCTTGGCAAGGCCAAGATCATTGGATGATATGCCGGGCCTTAATGAATCTAGTAAAAAATAAATAAATTTTGTGGGGGGTTCCAAATTGAAGGGGGTAAAAGCAAACATTGGTACAAGCAAAATGCCCCCATCCACCATTGCGCATAAACCAGAAATATGTCCAAAAAGTTGTATGCACAGTACATCTGAAGACAGTTGTTGGGGCATAGTTGACTAGATATTGATACACATCCCATTGCACATCATGGTACATCTGATTTAGTGCTTACACATATTTAGATGATGCAACGTGAGTGTGAATGAACATACGCCTTCAAGAAATGGACTACATAGATAACCCAACTATATTCCATCATTTCATCCTGGAAATTTGAGCCAGTCCAAGCTCACTATACCACATTCTGAAGATGTTTTAAATCAGAGCCAGAGAAGTTGGGATTATGGCTCTCATGACGATGACCAACAGTTACCAACACTGGCGGACCTTCCAAGATGGTTGGAAGACTTCTGATCCAGAGATGGTGGATGGGTCCTTTGGGTAGGGTCCTTTTTTCAGACTGGTTGAGAGAGCAAAATGCAGGATGAGATCAATGAGCGTAGCGTGTTCAGATCTGATGTGGTTTGCAACCAGAATGGGTGCGGCATCTGTAGCAGCAGGAGGTTTTCAGGGTTAAGAGGTTGTCAATGACCACAGGCTGTCCATGGTAAGGAGAGGTAACAGACAAGCCTCCATCTCCGTGCCTACCAAGATGCCTTGCCCTCCTTCCTTCGATGGCTGCCTACAAACTACCCTCACAGCTCCTTACACCTCCAGCTATAAGTGGCAAACTGCTAGCTGCAATGCTCCCCTCCCTATCTGTGGAACTTTAACACTCTTGCGCACCCTGACCCAGCCCAAGGAAGAAACACCCTTGTTGGAAACAGACCCAGCATTTCTGTGAAAGCCTGAAACTCCCATTTGAGCCCTACCTCTCTAGGCACTAGACACCAGCTGAACTGGCCCACTAACCCCATCCTGTCCCTGCAGCAAAAAATGTAGTTTCCACCTTGGTCCCCCCTAAACAGCCCAACCCACCTTCTAGACTCTTCAATAGGTTCAACCCGACTTAAAAAGCCCAAACTAACTGGGACTAGCCCATTGCCCTCACTCTCTTGTCAGTCCATGCAATTCTCTACGAGCCACCTAACTGGTGTAGGTAGGTAAGGAGCTGAAAGCTAGTCCTTCGGAGGGCCCTTTATTCTCAATGCAAGCTAGCTCTTGAGGACATATATCCTGGTGCCACTGCCAAGTTATAACACCCAGTTGCCTGATACCAACGATCAAGCCAGACCATAACCCATTTCAAATGCCCACTGCTTACTTCCATGCACCTTATCTGCCTCTGATGATGACGGCAGCTTGAAAAGGAACAACGAACCCCCTAGAGCTACCACCTGGACTCTGGTGCTTACATCCCAAGCTCAATCAACCCACCTCTGAATCTCAATTATCAAACCCACGGGAGATTCAAACAAATCCCCCAATTGTCTGACCAAACACCACAGGAGAAATTCTTAACCGTTCCTTGCACCAATTGGGATCTACCACAATCTCCTAATCCCCCCCCCCCCCCCCCCCCCCCCCCTTAACTTAACACTGGATGTCACTACATTCTGCGTCAAGTTTGGCCATGACGGAATTTCCTCCACTTCTTTATATGATCTCCCACCCCTCTCAGTACCTCCACAACAGATTGAACAAAGATCGTCCTTCCCTTAGCAACCTCCCACCCCCATGAATAATCTCCAGCATCCTTGTGTAAAAAATGCCGTCGTCCTTTAAGATCTCGAAGCACGAAAAAAAAAACCCCGCTAGGCCCTTCCCCAACCTATACAAGGAGAGCGGAAGATAACGAAAGGGAGACAAAGTCCTAACTAAATCATAAGACAAGAACCTCCGTCTATATCATAACACAAGCTACCCATTCCATCGTCGAGTCGATCCGATTCGTTCTTATCTATAGATAAGCAAGAAGGTGCCCCCCACTTCATCTTCCTTCCTTAAAAAGCCTTGCTCTGCCCTTCCAGTAGCTCGCCTTGGCTTTCACACCTCTTTCTTAAGCTAGATATTAGGCTAACTTAGTCAGCGAAGGTCTCCACTTGATATGGTGCCCACTAGTATCCATCCTCTTGTTCTCAGCCTTGCACCTCTCAGGCCGAACAAAGTCTTTTGTCTAAGGTGTGCTAGCTTAACTCTTAACCTGCATTCTCTAATAACAGCAGCAAGGTAAGCATAGCAAGAATTCCCTCCTGACTCTCAATGATGAGTTTAGGTTTCTGGAGGTTCTAAGGAAACTTTACTAGGAAAAACGTGGTTCGGATGTATTGGTAGTCTTAAGGAAGTGAAAAAGAAGGCCTTCATTGTCTATCATGTTGCTTCTTTATGCTAGCCAAGCAGATGAACGGCCAGCATTCCGTCACATCCCACATTTTTCTATTGTCTCTCAATTGCATCTCCTTTATAGATGAGGGGCAGTCCGTAGCTTCCAACACTAAAGATTGACCTCCTCAAGTGCCAGATATGAATGTTATTTCAGTGGGTGAGGCAACTAAAGTGGAGGTGCCGGTAGAGGTCCTTGGATGTAGAGTAAGTTCCCTCCCTACCTTCCGCTTTGAAGGCTAAAGTAGTTTGGGTTGGGATTGTTGAGAGCTTCTAGAAGAGATTAGCTGGATGGAAAAGCAATACTTATCCAAAGGAGGCAACCTAATGTTAATCAAGAGTAGGCTTTCAAGTTTGCCTACATATTTCATGTCTCTATTCCAAATTCCTGCCATTGAGGCTCAGAGGCTCGAGAACATGCAACATGGCTTCCCTTTTTTACTCTTTTTTTTTTTTTTTGGGGGGGGGGGGTGGCCACATCGGTGAGGAGTTTTAAGTCTCACTTGATAGATTAGGATTCTATGTGAAGACCTGTTTGGTATCATTTTAAAAAATGACTTCGTATTTCAAAAAGATAGAAAACAACGCGACAAAAAAGAATGCATAAAGCAAAGCAAAGCAGTTTTGAAGAAAATAGAGATGGCCCTCTTTAGAAATGTACTTTAAACAGTTTGAGATTTCAGAAGGTCAAACGTCTACTAGAAAATGAATACAATCTGGAAACAACTATAATTCGCAAATTTTTAAGGTTTTCATTCCCAAAAATTGGGAAAACAAAATCCAAAAGCCAAAACCAAAAAACATAGGAAATACAGCAAGCATTCCCTAATTATTCCAATAAAATTGTGGCAAGCATGCCTAGTCAGTAAATTCAAGTTTCTTGACTTTTACCCCTGAATTGCAAATATTTCTACCAATATGTGCTTCAACCCTCATGCATGGAGGCTATTTAATATATAATAAAAGGAGATAAAACTAAAGTTGGCAGACCAAAGTGATTTGAGAGAGAAGTGACAAATGCAGATCATATGGAGTAAACAATTTTTTATTTTAAATTTTATTTTATTTCATTCCATTTGTGTATATAATAAAAAAAGCAAAACTAAAATTGGCACACCAAAGAGATTTGAGAGAGAAATGACAAATGCAGATCATATGGAGTAAAAATTTTTTTTTAAAAAAAAAATTATTTTATTTCATTCCATTTGTATTTTAATCATATTTTATTTTATTGATGTTCCTTTTTTTACTTTTTTTTGAGTTTTTTTTTTTTTGGTTTTGGTGGGTGGGGAGGAACATGTGACCTGATAACTAATATTGATGTTAAAAGTATGAAAAAATCTTAGTGGTGAAGATCAGGAAACTTGAAATAACAGATATATGTAAGAAGGCCTGCATGGAGAAAATAATACAAATCATGCAATTAAAGGAATCAGTGTCAAACCGGAAATGCAGGGGAAGTCAAGAAAAAAGCTCAAAAAAGGAAGCTTATATGCATGACCTAACTAAATATATCAATACTAGAAAAGAACATTAAATGAAAAATTATTGACAGGCATCCACACTCCGTGACACGGGAAGAAACAGCAGGAACAATGTCAAATGAAATTCGTACAATATTAGAACTTACAAGATAAAGCATGTGCCAGAGCCTTTTTCTGGAAAGCTTGCAGCTTTCTCAGCCGATCAATGTCAGCAGCATTTCCTATGTAATTGTTTTTTAACAAAAAAGATCAATCATATTAAACATTGTCCTACACCACATTTTCTCTAGAAAAGCAAAAAAATCAACACGTTTCCGGTTAAATAAATCAACCCATTTAGTATATACAATTACAACCTCCGTAGAACATCTGAAGATGGAATCTGACATTCAATTAATCTCATTAAGAGAGCAAGACGAAAATCTTCGGTATTTTTCTTGTTTTTCCATACAAATTAAGGGCCCTATCTATTTATTCATTTGACCCAACTTTATATTGAATTTTTTTTTTTTTTTGTTCCTTTTCAAGAAGGAACATTTGGAAAATTTCTTTTCTTAGCAGAAGAACCATATTAAAGTAGTGTTTGATCGACCGTGGGCAGTGGGTCTACAAAGGTGAAGAGAATTATTCAAATCCTGGGAGGAAATTTTTTGCAGTTTGAGAATTGGAGCGCTACTGCTTCAAAAATCAACTTATACCTTCTGTTACTTATTTTTTATCTATTCCAGGAATTGTGTTAAATTATTACCATCAGTTTTCTCTGCTTGCTTATTCAAGTCAACCATTTTCACAAATAGTTTAACAAATTGTTTAAAGGATAACGACGCCAATTATACAGCTAGCATAACAGCAGTTCCTAGTCTCAAGGAAGAAACTTACCCATCACATATATTTCATGAAGCCAAAAGGAACTACTTGTAGTCTTGTAGTTACTTTCAGTAACATGTGGGAAGAGCAAAGGCAATTATAAACAACTATGAGAGAGGATAAGAAATGCAAGCATGAAGATGAGAATGAGAACCTCAAAAAAGATTAAGAGGCTTAAAATTCACCTGTGCCATGTGAAGGGAGCAGATGATCTAGTCTAACAGCAGTAGTCCCAGATCCAGAGCATGAAGGATCTAAGAGAATAGCACGTACCTGCAGACATAAGATAAAACAATGCAGATACCAATACAATAGGTACATGCAGTTGAAAAGATTACAATACTAAATCAGAAACATCAAATCCTTTCCATCTCTACTTCAAAAACAAGCCTTAATCCCAATTACTTGGTGTAGGCTACATGGATCCATTTTCTCCACTCGGCTCTATTCAAAACTATTTCTAATTAGAAACCAAGCTGAAAATAAAGTTAATACAGTACCCTTTTCAGTTGAAAGAGAGAATATGACATATTTAAGGACCCTCATTGGGGATCGATCCATTTTTTGTATCTTTTTTTTTTTTCCCTTCGCTGAATATATCTCTTTGACAAACATCAAATCCTCTCCATCTCACTTCAGAAACACAACTCAAAAGGCCTTAATCCCAATTACTTGGTATAGGCTGCATGGATCCATTTTCTCCACTCGGCTCTATTCAAAACTATTTCTAATTAGAAACTAAGCTTAAAGTAATGTAAATACAGTTCCCTTTTCAGTTGAAAGAGAGAATATCACAAATTTAAGAACCCTTACTGGGGATTGATCCATTTGATATCCCCTTTTTTTTTCTCTTTGCTGAACATATCTCTTTGATAGAGCTAGGTGACAGGCAGGAGGAACAATTATTTACACACAAAATTCTACAACAGGTTATAAACTTGAGGTGCTGCCCTTCATCACAATATTCACAACCGCATCACCGTTAGTTGGCGAGGTTTCCAAATCCCTGGTACATTATTTTTCCAATTTCTTACAACACTGCAGAGTACAGTATACACAACCGTCTATCGTTGTTATGTCAAATTACTCCTTTAATTTTTGTTTTTGGGTCTTCTATTGCTTAAACCCACCAAGTTGGACATTTAAGACTACAATTTTGTTCACTTTTTGTTAGATAGAACATCATAGGGGGATTACGGTCATGATACTGCTGGGTCATTTATTGAGTATTGCCTAAGTTTAATATGGTGATTTAAAATTTCCCACCAGAGAATGTTAACACTCCCTTATAATGAAAATGCAGCTGACAATTACCTTTGAATATGAAGGATCTTTTGGGTTCAAGTTCAAGAAGTCTTCATGTAGAACTTGCACATCTAAAAGTTAGGTTAAGTACACTGATGTCTACCCATAAAAATTGATATAGACAAGTTAGAAGCAGTAAATCCTCTGCAATCCACCTTCCTTCAAAAGGTATTAAGAGGATATATGGAAAGCACAGAAGTAGAAGGTTGTATTATGGTTATGTACCAGTATGGTTTGGATTGGAGGACCTTTCAATGCACACACACATACACAAACACAAATATATGTACAACTGTTGCTTGTAAGTCTGCAACTGTCAATAAACAAATAGTGAGTATGACAACTATGCAACTAATGGAGACAGATGGCATTTACTGAATCAAATAGCCACTGAAAAGATACTAGCAGCGCCAGCCAATCCGATAGTGTCCTTCAAACGATGAATCCTTTCCTTGTTAAGTTCACAAGCTATAATTTTACCCTTTCCTCTCATAAGAGCAGCAAGGTGTACAGTTTTGTTACCTGGTGCTGCACACGCATCTAGAACCTTCACCACAACATCAACAATCATGGGTTAAGCCATTCAAAGGATTCAAAATATAAACAATTAGCTCAAAGTCACAAAGCCCCAGCTAACATACACAACACGTGCAAAACTCACCTCCCATCCTGGTTCAGGCTGAAGGGCCACAGCTGCCATGGAACTTGCCTTACCCTAAGGACAGCAAATATTAAGATGAAGAAGAAAAAATGAGAAAAGAAAAAACACTTCCATGTATGCCTACACTTCAATAGTAAAGAATCTAGAACACATCAATGGGCTTTAAACCTGGAATGTAAAAGAAACAATAAAATGATTCTTACTTGCATAAAGACAATGCCATTAACAACGAAAGGATGATTGTGCAAGTCAACAGCCGGAGGGAGTACCAACAAATCAGGAACAATGTCATCCTTGTGAACCTGTTTAATGCATGGAACTATAAAATCATAAACCAAAACAAACTACAGAAGACCTTCATTCAGAAAAGAGAAGCATGCATTCTGTTGTGGCAAAATGAGAAAGCTATGCAGTGAGATAATTATGAAAACTTGACTTAATATCATCACTTTAACTAAAACAACAAGTTGCAACATCCAGTGGTATCGCATTTTATTGCATAAAAGCCAGCAATTTAAGATCAACTTTCCATCAGACAATAGTAAATTGGTCACTCAAGGTTAAACAGATTGACATAAGGGAGTTTCAATGGCCACAAGATTCAGGGTGGATTCCAAGTTCCAGGGACTCACAAATGCATGTTATTGAGGAGCATCAAATTCTGCGCACGGGGCCCGGGGGGGTTGGGGGGGGGGTGGGGAAGGAATATATACATATATACATATATATAGAGAGAGAGAAGGTTACTGTTGTTGTAAGATTCCTTTACACTAATTTTTAATTTTAAGATTTTGAGAACATCTATAATTGGTTCTGATGACATCTAGAGTTATATTCAGCCAATTCTCAAATCCATCAATCGTTATAGTTGTACAGAAAATGTAACTGCAAACAGCATCTAAAGATAAAATAGGTGTTCATATCCTTTTCTTTCCAATAAGTAAACTATGTGTTCATATCCTTTAATTAATTTCAAGCCTATGTGCGAAAATATCTCCTAAACCACTATTTAGCTTTTAGCAATAATTCTTCCATGGCACAAAGGTGGGCACTTGCTATGGGCTCCAAGCTGTTAAAAATAACGACATGAACGCGATAACAGATGGGAACATAAAGTGCACCCTGAAAATAGAACAATGTTATCATATGGTCAGCAGAAACTACCGTGTTTTGTTTCCCCAGTTCGCACAAGACTGACTCCAAATCCAATTTCAGAGTATTAACACGAACAAACCGAGGTTTTGAAATATCTGCAATACAAATTAGAAGCCCAGGTTCAGATAATTACTGAAACATAAAAATATCTTAACTGCACCACAGGACCTGATACTTGTTGAAAGGAATACCAAGATTAAATAAGAAATTAACTTGAGGTGAACTCTATAATTTATCAGAGACAAAAGCTGTGTTGCAGTAGCAGATTGAAATTTGCATCAAATTATATACAAGAACGTCGCTATTTTAACACACAAGCTATCATGTTCTTTTTTCTCTTTTCTTTTTTCTTTCATAAGAATAGCCGATATGACTTCTAAAATAACTAGTGTACATGAAGGACATCAGATGTTTAAAATTAAAATAAGCGTCTTTTCCCCTATTAGAGAGTGATGTTAATAAACAGCAAAACTTGAGTATGTTATGTATCTCTTCTAATTTTTTTCCTTTCTAAGAAGTAAATTTGCCTCATATAACTATCATATATGATAACAATTAGAAGACAGCATCTAACACGAGAGGGCAATATGAATACACACCAGAAATTTGCTGAAGAGCCATCAAGTCTTTGACATTTTTCACACCCTTCCTCACCAAAAGCTGAGCTAGAGCCGACTGAAGAGCATCTTTCCGGAGCAAAAGAAACTTTTCTGCATCACCAATTAATGAAGCTGCCTACAGGAAAGGCTTCTAGTCAAAAGATTACTCAAAAGAGAACAACATAAATGAGGGAAGTTCCCATGCACTCCCTGGTAGTTACTAATTTAACATAGCACACCAGAGCAAGTCTTTGTTAAATTCCGTACAAACTACTAAGTGGGAGTGACGGGACTTGAACATACTTAGAGGAAAAAAAAAACCCTAATATTTGCACAGCTTCCAGGCCCAAAGTTTAGCAAACAATGAGTTATGAGTCTTACAAAACATGTAAACTGCCTAACCAGTATACTTTAATTAAAGAAATTAGCAATTTGTGATGCCACATCTACCAAAAAATTGTTTCTAGAAGTGACAAAAAGAAAAAATTCAACTTTTTTACGGGTTATTGTTTTATGTCAAACTGAACACCAAAAACATGCATGCATTGCCATAGCATCTACACCAGTATATATTCTTGACCACTCAACCATTCTCTGTCTCAGAGGTTACAGTTTCCGGTTTTATTTCGTCACTAACCTCCTTTCACAGATTGCTTAATGCAGAGCAGATTGCGCAGATAACAAAACCAATTGGCATATGCGAAAGGATTATTACTGGTTTCTTTCCCCCGAATACGAAAATAAATTATCCACTTATCAAATGCATAAATATATAAATAATGCACTTGTCAAACAAAAAATAAATAATGTAATATCTGAAAGCATAAAGCTGTCCTCAACAGGAAAATTAACCTGGCCAAAAAGAATATCATACGTGATTATGTACATCAATTCCCCTTGCCTCTGCAACAATAATAGTAGACTGGCTTTAGTAATTAAGTGGAAGATCATTGTAAGCAAAGTAAAGAATACGGACTAACATTTTACAAATTTATACTCACATTGATATCAAGTGATTTGAAGCTATAAAAAAACAAAAGATGAAAAGAAAATACAAACCACTAAGATTTATATTCTCTCTTTGGTAGTCTATCACCGAAGAATTCAGTAGTCTCTCCTTTGGTGTTACAGTTTGTTTTTCCAATGGAGAACAGTTATCCAGGCTGTTCCTATGCGCCCCCCCCCCCCCCCCCCCCCCCAAAAAAAAAAAAAAAAAACCAACCAAATAAAAAAATAAAAAGAAAAAAAAACACAAATAAAAATAAATAAAAGGGGGAAAATCAAGTTCACTTTGACCATCATGGCTACTCTCGAAGGAATCCAGGTCAACTTGGTCTTGAGGAGCTTTTAGATGTCAGAATGGTAATACTAATTTTGTTGTTATCCTCACTTTTTTGGGAAGGCTAGGCTTTTGAGTTAGGATTTTAAATTTTTATCATGGAGGAGTTCTCTCCAGTTGTTGGAGTTAGTGGCTCATATTGTTGATACTAAGTTCAGGAACAATGGGGGTCATGGGTAGAACGGAGCGAGAGAAGCGTGGGCGAATCAAGCAAAGTGGAGCCCATGCTGGATAATCCAGTTTTGTCCACCTAGGTCGAAATAATAGGTTGGGGGTTGTGGCACCACGGTATAATACGGGTATTTTGAAAATTTTACCATTCTATCCAGGATTAGAGTTTCATTCAAATTCGTGTAACCCTAATCAGTTGTAACACTTTTCTTTAGAAGTAATAAAAAAGAACTTCATTGCCGCTAAGGACCTAGGTAGTCGTACTAATTGCTGAACCTCGTTAAATTCTTGTGTTTTAGGCTTGTTTATTCCTGTTTATTGCATTGCATATAGATTTCTGCACAACACCAGTCTTCATTAAGATCTAAATCAGCTAGCTTTGGCTCTTTGCAGTGTGGGCATTTGTTGCATGAGTTGAGGGGTTCTTCTTACGTAATGAGAGGGGAAGCTAGTTGAATCCCAACACCAGCCAATAAAGAAGCAAATCCTACAATAAAAAGGGCCTTCACATCCAAGCCACTTAGATTTCACTTTTATGCGTTGTGAGTTTGTTTATGAGGCTTGAACTTTCTTTTACTTAAAGGATGAGTCATCCTTCCTACACCTCTCTTTCTTTGATATAAGTTCCACCAGCTAACAAAGAACATAAGCCTAATTGATGTCATCGACATACCATACAACCAACATTACTCTAGACACGGATTGTAAAAATTAGAAAAAAATAAAAGAAAAGAGGATGGAGTGGTATAAGAGCCAATCAGGGAGGTAGGTCTCTTAATGATGCAAAGCATAGAAAGAAGAAAAATAAAGCAAGGCTATGATTTGAGGACTATAAAATCCCTATACTGTTACACAAAAATAGAGTTCATGGAACTGACCTTCCACTTGCTATTCAGTATACTAGCGGAGTTCAAAACATCCTTGATTATTGGGAGATCTGTAAACATAAAATAAAATACAAAAGTTATTCTCAATCAACTAGTTTCATGTGTTGTTTTTCAAGGCAAAAAAAAAAAGCATGATGTAGAGGGCCAAGGCTTGCAAGGTCACTGACATTAATCCCTGGTATTCCTGGTCAGATATCAGGAGCTAATGGAACATCCATCTTCAAAACTTTCGCTCATAAAAGAGACCCATTTTGCACAAAGCAAATAGAACAAAACTAGTGGCCTAATTATGGATTTCGAGATTTTCCATTGACAGTCTATGGATGAATGATTTTCGCTTAACATTTAATGAATTAAAAGGAGACATAGAAACAAAGATTAAACCAAACAATATCCTGAAACCTCTTATGCCCTATAGTTGATGTCTAGGGTTAAAATCTTCACAAGCTTCAACTAATGATTTTAACTTCCTCAGTACATATCAAATTTGTAATACAGTGGAAGTGTCACTTACCCAATGACCAGTCCCCCTTTTGCAAGTACAATAAACAAACGGAAAAAAATAAATAAATGACAAAAGCAAAAGCAAAAGCATAACAAATAAAATGAACAGAAAACATTATCATGAATCCAAATTGTTGGAGGATGTAATGAATAAATGACAAAAGCAAAAAAATAAATTGAACAAAAAACAAAAGCATAACAAAAGCAAAAGCAAATAAATGACAAAAGCAAAAGCAAAAGCATAACAAATAAAATGAAAAGAAAACAAGCTATAGCATTATCATGAATCCAAATTATTGGAGGATGTAATGATGGACACAAAAGTATCAAATTAGTTGCATGAGAATAAATGAATAAACACAGCAAAAAGGCAAATTCCAGAAAGCAGCTCTATGCTCATATTAAAAAATTTTGAAGGATAAAATAAAATAAGAAAAAAGAGAGAGAAGACCATCAGTTTCACTGTGTTGCAAAAAAGAATTACAGAATGACTAATCAAATGAAGACTAATTTCAAATTGAGAGACAATCAAAAATCAAAACTGATTTCATCCAATTTCTCTCACCAGGATGACTAATGTAATAGACTCTAAAAACAGCATTTGATTTGGAGACAAAGATTCAGTGAATTGTAGTTTACAACCCTAGATCAACAATTAATTGCAAAAAGAATTTAGAAAAGAAAAGGGGGAAACACAAACTGTCCCTTGTTAATGAGCTCTCCTTAATGCCACAAGATTTGCATAGATTGTTATGTTTTCTAACACTTGTAACTATCATAGTTGTGGTATCCACATGCGAGACCAAATGTTCAAAAGCAAATGTGATCTTAATTGCATGCACAAGTTCAAAGTTTTGTATGTTTTCTAATCTGATTGACCAACCCCATCTTTTAAAGTCTTAAATCTAAATCAATATTTTTAAAACTCTGTACACTAGAACCCACTTGTGATCCCCGATGAATTTGCACGGATGGCGCATGAAAAAAGCAGCAATAATGTACCATTGCAAACAAGTGACGGCAACAAAATAGACATGAGTCACGTTATAGCATACAAGATTGTGCAGATGTAGGGCTTGAACTTATAAACATGCTTCATTTTATAACGTTCCAAAACAAGGCTAGATGCGAAGAGTTTTACTCAAAAAGAAAGGGTGCACTCAATGAGACATTTTCTTCGGAAAAATACTTTGGGCTCATCATAACTCTGGTGCCACTATGACTTGGAGTTGAATCACGGCTCAAGATAGTGAGTACACAAAATTCGAAGAGATGGTGATATCACTTGATTTTGTTGACACATTGTCATTTAAGGAATCCACCTACCCTATGAGTGCATTATGAGTGCATATACATTAAGGTAAGCAAGAGTCGGTCCATTTTCTTATTATTTGAAACAATGACAATCTTTTTGGCTAGTAGCTAAGAAGCAAGGAGAATCATTGATCAACATAGTGAATGCAAGAAATTTGAAGAGGTAGTTTTGTTGACACATTGTCATTCAAGGAATCCACCTACCCTATGAGTACATATACATTAAGGTAAGCAAGAGTTGGTTCATTTTCTTATTATTTAAAACAATGACAATCTTGTTGGCTAGTAGCTAAGAAGCAAGGACACAAGCAAGTGACACAAATCTAACACGAAATGGACATGCCAACACGCAATTTATGCAAAAACGTAGGACACAATACAAACGGGACACAAAAAATTTTTTTTTTATTTTTCCATAACAAAGATATATTTTTTATACATCTCTTTGTTTGTTATGTTTGATAATAAATAACAAAACATAACACTAAAGTAATTTTGATTTGGGTGATACTAGCACAAATGTTTAAGAACATATTAACATTATCCATCAAATTTGGTTTAGTCCTAATCCAAACCTAAGCTTAGGAGCCATGAAATTCTAGCTAACTAATTAAGGCTTTGTGAAAGCATGTGAACACCGTCAAGTCCAAGCTTATGGTCAATTTTTTTAGGAAGTCTTTTATTTGGTTTTTTTGGGTCTTTTTTCTCCACAGGTCTGACTGAAAAAGTAGAATAAAAAATAGTTCACGGACAAACGTGTGTCCGACATGTGTTGGTGTCCAAACACACGTCCGTGTTTCATAGGCTAGTAGTGATATAGGTTTACTTCTAGAAAACATACTTTGTCAATTAAAAACTTTAAAATGAAGGATCTTGGTGAAACGCCCTTTGTTCTAAGGGTTTAAATTCATTAAGACAGATCCAGTGGCTTGTCAGGATTATCTTGAAAAACATAGATTAAGCTTATACAAAAGTGTTTTAATATGTATGATTGCTCACCAGGTAAAACATGTCTAGGAAAAGGTGACGAAATCAAAATAGGTCAAAGGCCAATAAATAATGTAAAAAGGGAATCTAGGAAGCACGGACACTCCGTTGGAGGAGCCATATCCTATCGGACACTTGTCAAACACCAACACGCATAGGACAATCGTCGGACACGTGTCGAACACTCTATTTTACGTGTCTGATTTTTTATTTATTTATTTTTACATCGGACACGCATATTCCATTTTGGACACTTTAGGGATACGGCGGAGGCTCAACTACAAATTTTGAAACAAATTGTTTGTTCAAAAAAGAAGAAGAATAAGGAAAAAAAAAAAAAAAAGTACGCTATGATGATAGATAGTTGATGAAGTGTAATGATGTTTAATATTTTTGATAATTTATGACTTTATATTATTATGTATTGATGAAACAACTTTTTTTTTGTTAATGTGTTTTTTTACTTTATATTTTTGATAAAATATAATTGACTAATTATGAATGATTTGTTGCCGATTAAACAATTAAATTTTTTTTTTTTAATTTGTGTTATCTTGTATTTTTTCACTTCTTTTATATAATATTTATATATATGACATATAAAGAATATAAAAATATAATTTTTTGTCATGTTCCTGCCATGTCGTGTCTTACATTTTTTAAAAATTGTCCTGTCAGCGTGTCCGACAATCGTGTCCGTATCCGTGCTTCTTATAAAGGAATCCAAAAAGGGTAAATGCCTCCTCTAGAAAGTCTATGGGATGCCAAGTTTGCACTCATCTAAAAACTGATTATGTAATAAGCGTAAATCTGCCATTCTAGCTAATGCTTCTTCGGAGCATTCGTGACAGCAAATAAAGTCCAATGTTATAGTTCAGTGTGCAGACTCCAATTTTGTAGGTTGTGCGAATAACAAGAATTCAATGTTGCTTGTACATTTTTGTTGGTTTGAGATGCTATCTCGTGGAGGATTGTCAAACAAACATGCACATTGTCATCTACACTACAATCCAAATGTATTGACTAGACATGAATCGCTTATCAAGTAATATGACCAAAATCTCATGAAATGAGTTTGGTTAATTGTTTCAGTACTAAACACTTGCCTTGAGGATGTCTGCTGATAATAAATGGGCAGCTTCCATTTCAAGAACAATAAAAGGTCAACTGGCCCATTCATCACATGGAAATCAAATACTTGCTGGTCATGAGCAAAGTCAATGCAGAGCAAATTTGATTGAGCACACAAAGGATGAGGCAATGACAGCAGACCCATTTAGTAAACCTTCATGCATTGTAGGGTCTAAGAACCCTGTGACTAACAAGTGATAGTTTGATTATTTTGATACATATAGATACTAGCAAGTTCATATGTCTTAATCGCACTGATGAAATAGCATTTACAAGAACCTTTTTGCAACTAAGCCCAGCTAGTTGGGATTTACAGCTTTGTTCGATGGGGTTGACTTGAATGGCCTTACCAATATCTTGAGACCACCACCATAACCACGTCAACCACGTAGTACATATATATACATATACATGCATTAATGTATGTTATCCAACATATATCTAATCCATAATAGCTTCATTGGAACTTATAAAAAAAATAATAATAGATGCATTTTAGAATTGCCCATTTTATCGGGTTTGTGAATTCATTTCAAATATGCATTACAAGAGTAGAAACAGAAAAAAAAAAAAAAAAAAAAACACAGAGCAACATGTACACGGGCACGAAAATCAAATAGTAGAGAGGAGTTGCCAAGAACTTACGCTTGAGGGTTTGACACACCAGAGCGAAAGTGCCTTTCTTGTTCCTGACAGAGGGGCTATAAACGAGCGATTTAATGGAGCCGACGGCCCGTCGATTGGCATCTCCTTGCAGAACGCTCCGCAATACCTTCGCCGCCTCTCTCCGGGCAAAATACGCTGACCGTTCGGCGTTCCCCGGCTGCCGAAATTCCAGCTTCTCCGCCGCTGAAGTTGTGGTTGGGCGCTTCTTCAGACGCACCATGGCTCACTCTAGCAACAGAACGAAGAACGAGAGAGAGAAAGAGAGAGAGAGAGAGAGAGAGAGAGAGAGACCCCGATGGGTTTATGTGTCGTTGGAGCGTGGTGGTGCTAGGTTACTAGGGTTAAAGAGCCAAACCCGAAACGGTTTGGGGGCATCTAGGGATGGCTGCAGGTTTGGGTCGGGATTCCTACTCCGTTCTTGCTCGCTTAATCCTTTTCCCCACCTGTCTCACCTCCTTTCATGTTAAGCAAATTTTCAAACACGACACAAACAAAAACAAATGATGAAATTACAAAAATAAGAGAAAAATTACAATAATTTATTTTAATAAATACCAAAGAGCCTACAATAGCAAAAGATAATGAGAATGGATCGATTTTTTTTGAGCCAATATCACTCCGAAAATTAAGTCAGACAAACCTAATGAAAGAAATCTATTCTATTTCTCAGTTGTGCATGCCTTACTTCTTAGTAGCTTAGTATATTTATAGGCTTCGAAAGCACCATTCATTCTAGAAATGGTATTCTTTCTATCTAGGAGTAGACCTCTCTTAGGTCGGTTTATGAGCAGATTGAACTTATCTTTAAAAGTTTTATTCTAGATCGAACTAGGTCTCCTACCCAATGGATCTCTTTTTGTGCTTTGAGAGTACTTCAGTAATTGTTGGACTTGCCTCATTTAGGTCGGCACCGCCATTCTTAGTGAGTGTCACGACCCAGGATCCACAGGGTACAGTATTGTCCATTTTGGGCCTTCACCCGCACGACTTTAAAACATATTGTACCAAGGAAATATAAATGCATATATATAACACTTTTTTCTCCTTCCACAAGCGATATAGGATCGCAGCACGTGGCCTTCACTACTAAAAAATAGCCCTTTTGTTTCGAGAGTTTTTGCCATCGCAAACGTCATCTTTTGCAACGGCAACATGACCGTCACAAAAAGTTGTCGCTAACCGTATTTGCTACGAATATTTGCAATGGCAAATATATGGGGTCACACGTATGGCTTTTTGAGACAAGTATTTACAATGAGATGTTAGCCGTCGCAAAAGGTATTTTTTGCGACGGCAAAACTGTTGCAAAGAATTTTAATCAAAACGGCGTCGTTTTTATTTAATTAAAACGGCATCATTTTGATCGTTTTGACTTGCGTGCTCACTTCCTTCTTTCATTTTCCCCCCTTTTCCCCGTAAACCCTAGCGTTTCAGCTCTATATCAATCGAATGTTCCTCTCTCTCTCTCTCTCTCTCTCTCTCTCTCTCTCTCTCTCTCTCTCTCTCTCTCTTACTTGATCCCCCTCTTTGACCTCCTCTCCATCGCAATATCCATTACCATCGACCACCGCCACTGCCACTTCCTCCCCCTCTCTGACCTCGTCTCCATTGCAACATCGATCACAGCATCGCCACCTCCTATGCTACGCCGCACTGCCACCTCTTCTGCTGCGCTGTATCGCCACCTCCTTCGGTCTCCGTTATGCTGCCTCCACCTCCGCCGCCCCACCACCATCTCCTATGGCTTAAGGTATGTTCTTAGTTCATCAATGCTCTTATTATTTGCATTGCATCTTTGAAATATATTCCTGCTCTTACATAGTCATCTGTATGTACTTCGAAATTCTAGGACCCAAGTTTCTTAGCGTCTAATTTTGTCCTATTTGTCTACCTTTTATACCTTTATTGGGCTTCTCTCTCTGTGTTGAAATATAACCCTATTCAGTGCTAGGCTTTTTGACAATGGGAAATGCCAGGTTTTTTAGATTTAGATAAGGACTCTCAAGCTTGTAGACAAGACTCAAGTGCGCTTGCTAAATTGACCCATTTTAGTTTTTCCCCCCTGCTTTTTGAATGTTGGTTCAAGGCCAGGCAAACTAATAGGGGTGCCTTCATTTATAATTTGGAATGCCAACTTTTGTTTTTTTTTTTTTTTTGATAACATGCCAATTTTGAAAAGGAGAAATATTTAATACACAATAATGACACTACATTATTTTCCTGAAGACCCTGAGCTCTTATGCCTTACAGCCAATCTTGCAGCAATTATGGAATTGACAAAAATTAGTGGATTCATGATAAGTTCCTCACAATGTTTAGAATGAGAGCTGTAAATCATACTATTAGTCTTTAATATGGCCTCAAAGAAATGTAATACTTGATAATTAGTCCCTTTGCAGTTGACAAGACTCAAGTGCAAAGGGACTCTTTGCTTGTAGAAATTAACACAATCTAATAAACATTATCGAAGTTTTCATAAGTCCAACTTTAACTGCATAATTTGTTTGCAACCCATGTTTATGTAATTCCTCAATAGTTATGTCAATAAAATATGTTATGCTATTATCTTATTAGAGGAGCAAGAACTTAGAAAAATGTTAAGAATTAAAGCAATTTTAACTGTGTTCAATCAGTTATATGAAGTTCAATTGATGTCCCTGAAAAAAATCATCCATTCTAAATGGATTGGGAATTTCAATTAGTTATATGAGTTTGAACATTGTCCAACTTTCATATCTACAAAAGATTTACTAATCAATGGATACAAGAGTTTTTAAGAAAAATTATTGATGATTAAATAAATAGAATATGGTTGATAGGGATTTAAGCAACTCCAAACAACGAGGATAAATCAATCCCTAATCGACGGGATAGGGAAAGGGACATGTCTTTTAATGTCTTCAACACCCCCTAAGTCACATCTATATATATACATAAATATTTTGCCGATTATCATGTTTTTCTAAACATACAGATTAGGTGCTAGGAGTAATTAAGAGATATCCATATGAAAAGTTGAAGGAAGCAAAAAGAAACTCCAAAGCTTATCACAACGTATATATGACCCAAGCAAGACGATAATGCTAGGGAATATTGGCTTCATATTATTTTATATGCAAGACTATATCTTTAATTTTTCTCAAAACATTTAATTTAATATATAAAAGTGACTAATCTATTCACATTATTCAAACAAAACATGAGAGGATTTTATTAATAATTAAGGCTAGAAAAGTGACACAATTCTTTTTACATAGCATGTCACATGGATTATCCTAATAAACTATACCATGTGCAAAGCACGTGCTCTAATAGTAGTCCCAATAAAACTAAGAGTTTTATTTTACGAAAAATAGAAAAATTAAAATAACAAAAAAATAATAGGACAATGTTCTTGTACTAAACGAGTAAAAGAAATGTTTTTTTTTTCCTCAACATTGTTTTATGATATTTCTTGCATGCATGCATACATACATACATATTTATATTTCAGTTACCTCATGCTTGCATGAGTTAATTAAAGTATAAGCTTATAACTTTAAAGCCGTTCAAGAATCCTCATTGGAGTTTGTGGATTCGGCTTTGATGAGATGGTTCTTGAATTGTCCAGTTTTGGACAGTTCGGGAATGCATAAGTCTAGATTGCAGTTAGTGGCTCACCGTTTCAAATTGTTTATCTTTAAGGGTTATTCTGTGCAGCAACTCCTGTTGTTCTCGGCATACATACTGGATGTGGAGTATATCAATAAACTTCATTTGCGTCGTGTATGTGGAGAACTGCGGGAAAATGCTACCAGATTTTCCTTGGAGATGGACGAAGTGGTTTGAGCTGCTTTATGCCATATAGAGTGTGCATTCCTGAATGGGATAGGACCACCTACCTTTTAGAGTGGAGTTGGATGGATAGGTTTCACGATACATGAGCATTTTAAATAGATTATTTTTTAATTATTGTGGTGGATAAGTAATGTTGTTGATGTCGTCATGTGCCAAAGTATGGACAAGAGTTAGATTGATTTAAGCAATAGGCTATCACCAGAATATGTTAATAGGATTGATCAATTCTTGTCATTTGTGTACACGGGCCGGGATGAAACTTCTGTCATATGGTGTCCATGTAGGAGGTGTTTAAACCGATATCATAACCCATGAGATGCTGTGCGTAACCATCTTCTAAAGAGTGGGATGTACAGGAATTACAAAAAATGGACAAGTCACGGGGAAACTTGTTGTCTTTTGTAGTCTCGCTGGGAAAATGAAGTATTGGTGGAACCTGATAGTGGTGCTGACATTAGGGATAACATGGTTGGAATGATAGAAGAGGCTATTCCATATGTTGGCACAACTTCTGAGAATAAAGAGGAGCAGATAGGTGCAAATCAAGAAACAATTGACTTTTTTAAACTTTTGGAACAAGCACAGACTGAATTGTATCTGGGTTGTCAAAAATTTACCAAATTGTCCTTCATTGTTCGGCTTTTGCATGTGAAGGTGCTCAATGGTTGGACGAACAAGTCGATTGATATGTTACTTGAGTTATTGTGTGAGACTTTCCATGAGGGAGTCAATCTTTCAAAGAACTACTATGAAGCTCGCAAGATAACTAAAAATTTGGGGTTTACTTATGAGACTTGGGATGCATGCCCTAACAATTGTATGTTGTTTAGAAACAAGGATGCCGATCTTAGTCAGTGTGTCATATATGGCAGTTCTAGATGGAAAGACTGTGATGATACTGGAGTCTCCGAAGATAAGTAGAAACCTGCAAAATAGATGAGATATTTTCCTCTGAAGCCAAGGTTGCAAAGACTGTTTATGTCATTACAGACATCAAAGGCAATAAGATGGCATGCAGAGGAAAGAGTAAATGACGGGACCTTAAGGCATCCTACTGACTCACTAGCATGGAAACATTTTGATTAGCAGAACCCAGAATTTTCCAGTGATCCCTACAGTGTAACGCTTGGGCTTGCATCTGATGGATTCAACCCATTCAAGTCAATGAACATAGTCCACAGTACTTAGCTTGTAGTGTTGATTCCATACAACTTATCACCTTGGATGTGCATGAACAACCCTTTCTAATCCTATCTCTGCTTATTGATGACCCAAAATCCCCCAGCGACAAGATCGATGTGTGTTTGCAACCGTTGATTGAGTTGTGGAATGAAGCTGTAGCCATATTTGATGCATCGATGAAAGAAATGTTTCAATTGCATGCATGTTTGTTGTGGACAATAACTGACTTCCCTGCATATGCCATGTTGTCAGGATGAAGTACGAAAGGTAGATATGCTTGCCCCTACAACAATAAGGAAACTAATTCCCTATGGTTGAAGCACGGTAAAAAATTTACCTACAAGGGTTATCGTCGATTCTTACCTGAAGGTCACAAATTCTGAAAGGATAAAGTTTCTTTTGATGGCACCTCAAAGATAAAAGGTAAGCCTAAAGTGTTATCTAGATTAGATCTATTGTTATAGTTAGAGTAAGAAGGAATTCTAACTCAATACAAGAGGGATGAACTTATAGAAAGACGTAGAAGATTAGAGGAAAATGACAATCCTGGACCTCAAAACCATAATTGGAAGAAGAAAAGTATATTCTATAAGTTGCCATACTAGTGACACAATTTAATCAGACACAATCTTGATGTGATGCATATAGAAAAGAATGTCTGTAACAATGTATTGTGGACTATACTAGGAGTTGTGGGGAAGTCCAAGGACAATACAAGTGCTAGGCCTAATATAGAGCCCATGAAACTTAGAAAAGCATTACACCTGCAGAATATAGGGAATAATAAAGTCTACCTACCACCTGTACAGTTTACAATGTCTAAGGAAGAGAAAGGCTTGTTCTTAAAAGTTCTGAAGGATGTTAGAGTGCCGGATGGGTATACATCCAATATATCCTGTCATGTTCGTTTACAAGACAAGACCATTTGGGGTTTAAAAAGTCACGATAATCATGTCATGATCCAACAATTTATTCCTCTAGCTCTACTGAATACATTGCCCAATAAGGTTATTCAACCATTGATTGAATTGAGCAACTTCTTCAGGCAACTGTGCTCCAAGGTCAACCGTGCAACTGAGTTATAATATTTTCAGGACCGTATCGCAGTAACACTTTGTCATATTGAGAAAATCTTTCCTCTCTCGTTCTTTGATGTGATGGAGTACTTACCTATACATTTAGCTGAAGAAGTATTGGTAGCTGGACCAGTGTAATATCAATGGATGTATTCAATTGAGAGGTATCTTCTGACATTAAAGGAGTATGTCCGTAATCAAGCTTGCCCTTAAGGTTCAATAGCTAAAGGTTACGTGATGGAGGAGTGTATGAATTACTATGCATAATATCTACATGATGTCAAAACAAAATCCCATCGACCAGTGCAGAACATCAATGGTCCATAAGGGAAAGACTTGCAATATACTATTAACCTCAATTCAAAGATGCAAATTCATCACTATATCTTGTCCAACACAAAATTAGTTGAACCATTTAGAAAGTAAGTTATTTAATTAACACTTCATTTTTTTTATTCATTCATGTACATGATATGTTGGTATCTCTTAAATTACACAGCTTGCACCTAGCATTCGTTAAATAAAGAAGGCCCAACACAGACACTCGCCAGATCCAACACGAGCATTTTGAAATATTCTACACTTGGTTCAAAGAACATGTACGTACTTATTACTATATGATATAAATGCATTAATTAAAAGTAACATTAAATTTCTAAACAAGTACAAACTTTGCTAACAATAAGTGATGTCACATTGTCCCAAGAAATCATTACATTGGCAGTTGGTCCTGATTCGGTTGCATGGAGGTATAATGCCTATAATGTGAATGTGTTTCATTTTTGAGTGAAGGGCATGGATGACCATCGAGTTATGCAAAATAATGGTGTAGCTTTAAAGGTAGACACATAAAGTTATGCTAGTCGGAGAGATAACAATCCCCGTGTTAGGGTTGTGTACTATTATGGGCAATTAATTGACATTATAAAAGTAAGATACACTAATAGCATGTCATATGTAATGTTTAAGTGTAATTGGATTGATAACAATCACGGAAAGAAGGAAGACGACTTCAACTTCACATTGGTTAACTTAAGCCACTTGTTGTACCGAGATAATCGAGTTACAAATGAACCGTTCATCTTCGCATCCCAAGCAGAGCAAGTTTGGTATGCTTCAGATGCTTTGGTGCTACAATGGCAAGTTGTTGTCAAGATGCCCCAAAGAGGTTTGTTTGATATGAATTCTGCGGTTCCTCAAGCTAATCCATACACAAGTCAACAATTAGAGGAGAATGTAGGGGTAATTGATGACGCAAATGGTAATTGGGTTATGGGAGGAACTGAAGGAGAGACAATTGCTAATGTTAATACTTAGGAAATATTTCAGTCTCTTGATTGTAACTTATGAGTTTTGAGTAGAATATTTGCATTTTCATTTTGTTTTTCTTAAAAATTTTTATGAACTATTTATTTTATGTCTTAAACTTTTGAACAACAATGGTTTCATGATTTCAAGATGTATAAGGCATATGTAGTTCATTAGAAATTACATGGTTTTGAAAAAAATGCTTACATGGTACGTACAACACGACTATATATAGTATGTTCTAATTTGTCTTGCAAATGTCTTTCTCGACGAGACGTGCCCACCATCCTCATACTATGTCTGAGGCACTTTGCTTGAGCTCACCTAAGAGTAGTGAAGCCTCTACACCGTCACCACTACCTGTCACAGCAATAGCAACAGCAACACCACCACCACCACCAGTACCGTTACCAGCACCATCTGGAGGTATATAGGTTTGGTCCTTCTATATGGATACTTGATCCTTTCGGCATTAGCTTTAAGCATATTTATTATCATGCAGACTTGTTTTACATACCTTTGTTACATATCTGACAATGTATAGATTTGGTTGTATTCGATACGTGCACTAAACCTTTACTCATTTGTAAGCTTCTGCTGGCTATATATATATACTAGGGATAACACGTGCCTATGACACTCCCCAATAAAATTTAAACCTATTTATTCACAAATAATAAATTTTTAGATGATAAATTTTGTTAGACTGGATCAAAGAAAAAAGACCTAGGCAAACCTCACAAGAGATAAAGAAAAGAACAAAAATTAAAACTAAAATTGAAATACACATGCTTTACATTACAATAGAATTAGAACAAATAAAAATAAAAGATGTAATCTAACAATTCGGGTTCTGTTTTATCTTTGGCTTGAACAACATAAACAGCCAACTAACTGCATAAGTAAAAAAAATAGGAGATTGACAAAGACAATGCTATTAAATAATAAGTAGCTGAAATCTAACTACAAATTTTGATTTTAGTGACCCAACAATTTTAGTGATCCAACAAAGCCTATTCAACCAAGTCCTTGGAATTAAGATAAGGTTGGCATAAGCTTGTACAAATTTCTTTGCGAAGAAACTTAAAAAAAGTGCAGAAAAGAAATAACTAGGTTATTTGCAATAAGAACACACCCATAGAAATCTAGCATGAATTAAACCCCATAGTCCTAGTCAAATTTTTATAGGCTAAATATCAAATTCTCACATGGCTTTAAAAAATAAAAACTCCCTATAATGATACAACAACATTATAACAATTAGAGCCACAAAATGTACCGATAATCCTCAATATATGCGGATAGAAGTTCTTCATCACTCGCTGGTCTCACTTCTGTACAAACCTGAACCAATTTAGAATTCATCACATAAAATAAGAACAAAGGACCGGATAAATTAATGGAAGTAGAAATGAAAAATACAAAAGCGGGTATATATTGTGAGTTATAATAAGGTTAAAACAAAGTGAAGAATAACTAAGCTTTGTGCAATTCATGATCAAGATGTATCTAGCTATTTCATAATTTGATAGAATAGGATCAGAATTCAAAAGTACCAGAATATGGCTTAGCTTTGTGCAATTCATGATCAAGATGTATCTATTATTAGTTTATGCAACTATTTTTTTGAATTCATGTTGGATGGAGAGAGAGAGAGAAAGAGAGAGAGAGAGAGAGGAATGAAGTAATAAATTTTTGTGGGTGTGCATATTAGTTTATCACTAATAGTAAGATAGTAATTAGGGGAGGAAGCAGGTGAAAAGACAACCTCCTAAAAAAGGCATTCAATTTTTAGAAATGTGAGTAGTCTCTTGATGTGCTGACTTTTGTTTTGCAAGTATAGTCTGCCTTTTGAAATGCTTCAATGAGTGAATAAGTTGGCAGCAGTAGCTATGTTTTATATTCTAATGACTTTTGTTTTCAAGTTATGCGACAAAGGACTGCAAAAAAAACTTAGTTGTCTTGCTTGGGGTAATGTTTTCAACGTTGTCTTGCTTGGTTTGGGTTTTTAAGCTAGTTGAAGAGGAAAAAAAGAAACAATAGAAAATAGTGGAAAGGCGGTTTGATGCGGACCGAAAATGAAAGAAAATATCACCTATTGCTAATGAGAACCATTGGAAAGAATGGCGTAGGAAGCATGGAATCTTAAGAGAAAAAGAGAAAGTATTGTCTGGGGTTTAAGAAATCTCAATGAAGAAACACTGACATGGTTTATCTCCTTGTCATACATGTAAAAAAGTCTCAGAAAATATATGGGATAGCTAGAATGTATTTTCTTAATGAGTTTTAATTTCTAATTAGCAAACTGTGTTTTTAGGCCCCTATTTGATATGACCAAATTACCTAGAACACAGACACTTTGTCCAGCCATAGATGTTGATCTTTAAAAGGATTTTTAACTGCAATGGACTTAACAAAGTGAACACAACAAATATCACACTAGAACTTTTATCCATTTTTATCAAGATCTTCTCACTATATTTTTTTCTCTCTGCTATGATGGTAATGGAATATCTGTCTTCTGCTCCTCAATTTTAGTATTAATTTTAGTATTGTTGATAATGTTTTGGTTGTAACGATCTCACACAAACATCTATGTAGCATATTTTTTTTGTTGATGATTTGGTTTCAAGGGTTCTAGGTCAATCTTGATCTTTAAATCTATACTAATGGATAAGGTATCTTTGTACGGCCTCTAAAAGGTTTTGGGTTTAACCAGCACATATTCTTTCACTTTGGTTTCTCTTTTGTTTTTGTTGTGTTCCTCTAGATTCTACCTCATCGCATTCTCAAATATAATAGCTCATGAATGGCCATTAATTTCCTTCCTTAGACAACCGACTCAATGGAAATGTCTCTTAGTCATTATAGGAACTCAACCCAACTCGAATGTATGTTACATCTTCACTTCAATTCATTAATCTACCATAGGAAAAAGGTTGGTTTGAATGGTTTGATATATTAAGATGTTAGGGTTCTTCAGATACCTTCTTTGATAGTTTCGAATGGTCTTACCTATCAAGTTACATTTGCTTCTCTTTCAATTCATTTCAATACTGGTGTTGATGTCTTTATAGAAATTTTCTTGTGTTTACTTATTTTTACTTCTAATGAAAATATTAATGATAAATAATCTGGGAGTTGAATCACTAAGTGACAGACAACTAGAAAAGTTAAAAGAGAGTTGATATATTGACCTGGGTTTGGAGCTGCATATATATGCACACACACATATATATAGTTAAAATATTAATTAACTTCTAGTGATTTCTGAAGTCACATGCCAACTATTTAACTAAATCCGGTGCAATTTGCTTAGCTAAATCACCCATTTCAACAGTTGCAGCCATGCAATTCCAAAGAAGTACTACACAGACCCTTGAAAACCTAACCCTAATGGCAAAACCCTAGCAATACCCTTAATTTGAACAAAATTGTGACAAATGGCTTCTTTAGCAACTTCCTCCACCTATACTGCAACTGCATATTTTTAAAAACTCAAGTGTCACTAACTTGCTATCCTCTTAATAAAAAAGAAACTACAGTCTATTTTTTTTTTCTTAAAAACTCAAGTCTAAAGAAGGCCTTAGACTTGGTAGGATTGGACTTCTTTTTTTTTTTTTTTTCAATTGCAGCATAACGAAGATTAAATGTGGTTTATAAGAAAGATAAAGATTGTTTTAAGTGATTCCTGAGATAGACATGGAAAATAAAAAAATAAAAAAAAAACAAAAAAGAACACCATTTGAGTGATGCATACGCCTATGTTTTATAGTGTGTTGTGATGCCTACATCTTATTAAAGTCAAATAACACCATTTGAGTAATGCAATTCTGTAAAAACAATGAGAATAGAAAATGATGAATGAACTGTCTTAATTTGTGTGCATGTCAAATCTGTTTTGTTTTTTTTTTTCCTCTTAAGTTGAGTAGACTGCTATATCAAGTGTTCATATAATATAGAAGACATAGGCCTTTGTAGTATTTGGTTATAAGGGTGAAAGTAAGAAAAGAGAAGGGAAAGGAGGGGGAGGTGTAAAAAGTAAATAAGTAATATTTGTACTTAGCTTGGTGTATACTTGGTATTAGAAATATTCTAATAATATTTTTTATATTCTAATAACTTTTGCTTTCAAGTTATGCGACAAAGGATTGTAAAAAAAACTTAGCTGTCTTGCTTGGGGTAATGTTTTCAATGTTCTCTTGCTTTGTTGAATGATACAGGTGTTGAGGCATCATCTTCATTAGGTGGTGGTCGAGGCATTGCTAATGGCATTCCAGTTTGGGTTCTAACCACTAAAAATGTGGTGGTGCAGTTCGATGAGTTTGGAGAGCCTATTGGTGATGATAGCATCCGAATGTCTAGCCAGCTTGGCCATCTAGTAGCGGAACGAGTTCCCGTTAACTATTTAGATTGGGATAATGTGCTTGAAAATATCAAACATGGCATTTGGAATGATGTAGAGGTAGTAATTTATCCACTCGCTGCTTTTTTAAGTTACTTAATATAAAATGTTAGCTAATGTTCTCTATTTTCTTATTTGTAGGATAACTTGGTATATGTCTGCCTGAATATAAAGTAGTTTGCAAGAAGTCATGCTCTAATATTTGGAGAGATAAGAAGACTAAGTTAAAGAGAAAGCACTTTTTTCCATACAAGGATGACCCCCTCCTTGATACTAGACCCCCTAAGAATGTCATGTTAGAAGTTTGGAAAGAGCTTGTGACTTATTGGGGGAGCCCCAAAGCATAAGTAAGAACTTATGGGCTGCATTCATGTTTGCTTTCTATAGGTTCTTTCTCCCTTTTGTTAGAGACTCACAGGTTTAACTTTCAGCTTTAGTTCTTGTAATCTCTTTCTGTTTGCTAAACCTAGGATTGCATCATTTATTGGGTCCAAATTCATCTTTCACAATAATGTAGGAGATATCGAACTAAAATTCTGCTAATAGAAAACATCGTGTCATACTTTATTGAACTGGGAGGACGCATCTTCGCCAGATACGACAGAAAGTATAGAATTCAAGTTACTTAATTTTAGTTCATGAAAAAAATTATTTGAATATAACATTTGTAATTGTTTTATAATTGCAGCTAGCAAAGGATGAGAAGAGGATTGATAGGCTGAGCGTCTACATTGCATCACATAAAACTTCTGATCCAGAGGTGGCAGCCATTCTTGTAAGTATACTTGTACAATGGTCCTTAAGTAATTGTTTCATTTTTTTTTGTTTGTAATTATTTTCCCTTTTTGTAGGTTGAATTTGAGCGACAACTTGAGGCGGTGCCTGAGGAGCAGAGGACTAATGAGCTTCGAGATAGCATTTTCATAAAAATGATGGGGAAGGATGAGCATGGATATTGCCGAACCTACGGAACAGGTATACTGCTATTAGATTTACGGCGTAGGAGTAGTGCCAGTTCATTGCAGCTAGTTGGCTCATCACAGCCACCCCCACAGGGCTCAAGTGTCGAAGAGATCACTCAACACGTCACTCAGCACCTCACATAGTTTAGGGATAATATTAGAGAGTTGGTCATGGTGACAGTCACCCAATGTATGGGTTTGCAGGGTTCAAGCAGTATGAAAGCGGCTAGGTTTGATAAAATACCCCTTTTGTTATATTGGCATATATATTATAAAGTAATCTGTAATAAACATTTTCTTAAATATGTAGGTCCCAGATGCATCTAGTGGCCACCAAATATGTCAAGAGTTTGTGGGTGATGATGTTGTACCTTTTGCATCACCAGCTACGCCAACATTAGCTACGCCACGACCTACTGAGCAGGTATAGTATTAAATATAATTAATGTGAATCTATTTTGTATACAACACTCACGAGGTGTGGGGACAAACAACACGGTCACCGGAGTCCTGTAAAACTGAGTTGTAGCATTTTTTTTAAAATTCCAGAAACTTTAAAAACTTATAAGTTTCACGTTTGTTGCCTTAGCGGCTCAAAATCACTGAACGGGCTCAGATGTCCATGAAACTTGGCACGCGGCACAATTTAGGCACGATTGACGTGTGGGGACAAACGAACGGTTGCCGAAATCTCGGTTTGGGAGTTGTAGATTTTTTTCTAAAATTCAAGACACTTTAAAAACTTATAAGTTTCACATTTTGGGCCTTAGTGGCTCAAAATCGCCGAACGAGGCTCGGATGTCTATGAAACTTGGCATGCAGCACGGTTTAGGCACGGTTGATGTGTGAGGATAAACGGCACGGTTGTTGAAATCTCAATTTGGGAGCTGTAGCATTTTATCAAAATTCAAGATAGTTCAAAAACTTATATGTTTCACGTTTGTTGCCTTAGCGACTCAAAATCACCGAACTGGCTTAAATGTCCGTGAAACTTGGCATGCAGCACGGCTTAGGGACGGTTGCCGTGTGGGGACAAACGACACAGTCGCCAGAGTCTCGGTTTGGGAGTTATGGCATTTTTTCCAAATTCAAGACACTTTAAAAACTTATAAGTTTTATGTTTGTTGCCTTAGCGGCTCAAAATCACCGAACAGGCTCCTATGTCCATGAAACTTGGCTCGTGGCATGATTTAGGCAAGGTTACTGTGTGGGGACAAACGGCATAGTCGCCGGAGTCTCAGTTCGGAAGTTATAATATTTTTTAAAATTCAAGCCTTTTTAAAAACTTATAAATTTCACGTTTCGAGCCTTAGCGGCTCAAAATCACTGAACGGGCTCGAATATCCGTGAAACTTGGCACGCGGTATGGTTCACGTGTAGGGACAAACAGCACTGCCGCTGGAGTCTCGGGCTGGGAGTTGTAGCATTTTTTCAAAATTCAAGACACTTTAAAAACTTATAAATTTCACATTTCGGGCCTTAGAGGCTCAAAATACCAAACGGGGTCGAATGTTCGTGAAACTTGGCACATGGCATGGTTTAGGCACAGTTGACGTGTGGGGACAAACGGCACAACTGCCAGAGTCTCGGTTTGGGAGTTGTAGCATTTTTTCAAAATTCAAGACACTTTAAACACTTATAAGTTTCACGTTTCGGGCCTTAGCGACTCAAAATCACCGAACGGGCTCAGATGTCTGTGAAACTTGGCAAACAGTACGGTTTATGCACGATTGACATATTGGGACAAACGACACAGTTGCTGGAGTCCCGGTTTGGGAGTTGTAGCATTTTTTTCTAAATTCAAGACAGTTTAAAAACTTATAAGTTTCATGTTTTGGGCCTTAGCAGCTCAAAATACCGAACGAACTCAGATGTCCGTGAAACTTGGCACACAGCACGGTTGAGGCACGGTTGATGTGTGGGGACAAACGACACTGTGATTGTACTCTAAAAGTGTAATTTACATGCCTTAATTAGTTATTTGTTAGCCTTAGAATAGGTTTAATTATGTTATTTTAGTCCTAACTCGTTACTAATTTGGTTTTATGTTTGTTTTCAGGAATCCTAGCTTAGAAAGGACAAATTCGTGCGAAATTGAAAATAGCATTCGAAGGGAGTTCGAACAGTTAGCAAGTGCGTTTGAACGGTTCCAGTTGTGTTCGAACGCTCTGTCAAACGGGCTCACGTTAGGTTCAGGTCTGAACTGCGTTCGAAAGATACAAAGAGCAAGTTTCCTATTCGAAGTGCGTTCGACGCACCGTTCAAATGGTGGTATGGGGTGTTCAAATGGTATATCGGGAGTTTGAACGGTTTTACGGATTTGTAGATTTTTGGAAGTCTATAAAAGCTGGGATGGTTTTATTTTTAAGGGGATTCTAGAGTTGACGTTTTTTTCTAAGTTTTAAGACTAGATTAGAGTATTTTATTCATAGTTTTCATTCAATTTCAATTCCTATAATCAAATAACTCAGTCTTTCAATATATTTTCAATACAATTTTGCGTATCTATGATTATGATGAGTAGCTAGATTCCATCTTGGGATCAATTGTGAAGATCAATTAAAGATCTTAGATAAACAAAGGAGGTACGTTCTTGGTTTTAAAGTTCAATTTTCTATTTTTTCTTTCTTCTTCTTCTTCATTCTAAAAACCTTCAAAAAGCTAGACATTTGATTATGTTCAATAACGTTTATGTGTGAATCTATATTCAGTATATGCATTGCGCAAATCGATGTTCGGTAACGTTTATGCGTGAATCTATACAGTATATGCGCTGCACAAATCGATGGTACTCGTCCTTGATTCTAATTACTCGATTTATTCTAGAAGTTGACACTTTGAAGAACACTTGATTTTATCGCTAAATCTTTGGAATCCGAGACTCGTGACGTAGTCGAGAGATTTGAGTTATTCAATTATCGCATTCGGAATTCCAAGAAACGTAATTGGTTGGATCGATTGATTCCAAGACTTTTTCAATTTTCTTAGTTTAGATTAGATAACCAATCTTTCTTTAACCAAAAATCAGATTTTTATTTATTGGAGTGTTTTTCCTAAGAATTTTGATCCACGGTAAGTTTTCCTATTTACGTAAACCATCTTCCTTGTGGGATCGACCTCTTACTTAAGAGAAATTATTACTATATCGCGGCCGTGCACTTGCGATTAAGTATCACCCTTTTAGGGAGCAATCAAGTTTTGGCACCGTTGCCGGGGACAACTGCATTCTACATTGGTGGACTAGCCTTGGAGATTCTATTTTGGAGGAAGTACTTCACCATCAGTCTACAAACACGAGGGAACTCAATATCTCTTTTGGATAACTTCATTCCATCTTTTATTTTTAAGCACTTATTTTTGTTTTTCTTTTGGTTACATTGGGTTTGTGCATCATTGTTATAGGATTGGGAGAATAGGTTGTTTTCATATACTTGTTGGTTGGTCTTGCATACATCTTATTCATGGATTATCCTTGGAGTATTTATAGTTCTTCTTCATACACGACACAACTGCAAGGCTATTATCCACCTTTAACTATTTGGAGTGGAGCTCTCAAGCTTCACCATATGTTTCTTATGAACAACCCCCACAACAACCGTCCTACCACGCTCCACCTTCATCTCCACCATATGCTTGTGATCCATATACACCTGTTACTTCACCTTACATGTTTCATGAGACATATCCTTCATTATCTTATTAACCTTTGGTAGAGAATCAAGTGAATGTGCAGTCATCTTACATGCCGTATCACACAGGTGTTGGCCCAAAAAGGCAACCCAAGAGGGGGTTGAATTGGGTTTTATAGAATTTATACCAAGTATTGCAACTAAAAAGAGTTTATGTATTTCAACAACAGTTAATCAAAGTATATATATCAAGCAAGCAAATAATGTAACACAATGCAAGCAAGTATAGTAAGCAAATAACCAAAACAGAGCAAGAAAAGAAGAGCACTAGATTTATAGAGGTTCGGCCAACCTTGCCTA
>CM065397.1:32852500-33017500 GCA_033060915.1 Euryodendron excelsum
AATCTGAGACTCGCGACCTAGTCGAAGGATTTGAGTTATTAAATTATCACCTTCGGAATTTCAAGAAACGCAATTGGTTGGAGTGATTGATTCCAAGACTTTTCAGTTTTGTTAGTTTAGATTAGATAACCAATCTTTCCTTAACCTAAAATTAGATTTTTGTTTATTGGAGTGTTTTTCCTAAGATTTTTGATCCACTGTAAGTTTTCCTATTTACGTAAACCATATTCCTTGTGGAATCATCCTTGTACTTACGAGAAATTATTACTACATTGCGGTTGTGCACTTGCGGTTAAGTATCACCATTTTAGGGAGCGATCATACGGTCGCCGGAGTCCAGGTTTGGGAGTTGTAACATTTTGTTAAAAATTCAAGACACTTGAAAAACTAATAAGTTTCACGTTTCAGGCTTTAGCGGCTCAAAATCACCAAACGGGCTCAGATGTCCATGAAACTTGGCACGCGACAAAGTTTAGGGACAGTTGACGTGTGGGGACAAATGGCACGGTGGCTGGAGTCCCGGTTTGAGAGTTGTAGCATTTTTTCAAAATTCAAGACACTTTAAAAACGAATAAGTTTCACGTTTCGAGCCTTAGTGGCTCAAAATCACCGAAAGGGCTTGGATGTCTGTGAAACTTGGCATGCGGTACGATTTAAGGACGATTGACATGTGGAGACAAATGGCAAGGTAGCCGGAGTCCCGATTTGGGAGTTGTAGCATTTTTTCAAAATTCAAAACACTTTAAAAACTTATAAATTTCATGGTTCGGGCCTTAGCGGCTCAAAATCACCGAATGGGCTCAGAAGTCTGTGAAACTTGGCAAACTTGGCACGCAGCACGGTTTAGATACAATTGACGTGTGAGAACAAACGACACGATCGCCTAAGTAATTAAGTTTGCTTAGGACACTTTACTATTTAAAGTTTGATTTGTTTTAGACAACTTATTCAAATATTGTACTTATGATTGTAGGATGACATAAAAGTAAGTTTGCTTAGTATGGGGCTTCCAAAACTCAAGGTGACAGAGGGACTTCTTATTAGTATGGATCCACTCACAGGATTGGATGGAGAACCTTTGGTTTCCAACTTCTACAAAGTGTTTGTTCAAACTGTGAGAAAACCTAATGTTTTTTTAGAAAGACTACGCCATGGCATTGGAACTGTGGGAGAATCGATTTACCAATACATTGCATGAAAATCTATTGATGTAAATTACAATTTTTTTTATTTATGTTTTTTTAGTTTCATTAATGATATGATATTGTATATATCAATCATGTTGGTAATTGTTTTATTTTTGTTTTTTCAGGTGATTGAAAAAGAGTAGGTCTTCCATGATGATCGGGATTAAAAGGGCTATTAATGTTTTATTTTTATTTTTTGTATTTTGAATAACTGGATGTTTGCGTACACTTGGATGTTGGTGTTTGACATTTTAGCAAAACTTTGTTGCATGTACTTGAACTTCAATTATTATGTTATAGAAAAACTGTAATTCTAATATTTGTAATATTTTTATGGATATGGATTATGAAATTTGGTGAATGAATGTTTTTTTTAATGATCTTGTTAGTTATATCATTTTATGTGTATATAGAAACTTAAAGGAATTTGGTGAATGAATGTTTTTTTTAATGATCTTGTTAGTTAAATTATTTTATGTGTGTACAAGAATTTAAAAGAATTTGGTGAATGAATGTTTTTCTATTAATTAATTCAGTTATATTATTTCATGTGTATACAAGATTTTCTAGAATAAAAAAAATTAAATTTAATATAATTTATTAAATTTATTCTCCACTTTTTGCAACGGCGGGTTGTTTTTGCGACGGCAAGGGCTGTAGTAAAAATTTAAGAATTACCTACATATTTATTTTGACGATTCAAATGTGTCACTAATAACATATTTTTGCGACAACATTGTTTTTATTTGCAACTGCACAATATCGTTGCTAATATAATAGAATCATGCGTCAGTTATTTGCGACGGTTGATGTCGTCACATATAAGGCTATTTGCGACGGATATTGGTGATAACATTCTCTCATTGCAAAAAATAGTGGCTGCCATGAAGTATTAGCGACGGTGATGATATCGTCGCAAAAGACCATCTCCCGTCGCATAGGCTGTCCCAAAAAAGTTTGCGGTGCCTTCTTTAGCGACACCCTATTTGCTGTCGCAAAGCCATTGCAAAAAAACTTTTACAACGACGTTCTCTCTTTTGTGACGACATTCTCCCGACGCAAAAAGTCAGTTTTTTAGTAGTGCTTGGAGCCAGCCTGCCACTACCGTAGCAAGCTAGGAACTCGTTTCGCCCACATGTAGCCGCCTGGGTCTCACAATCCACCTCCTTTAAAGGACAGCGCATCCTTGCGTTGAGTTGGATTCATACACTTTCGACTGGGATTGACTTTGATACTATTCTATCATGACCTAGGATCCATTTGGTACAATATTATTCGCTTTGGGCTTTGGCCGACATGATTTTAAAACGCATTGTACCAATGAGATACTATTAGGCCAAGAATGCAACCCAAGCGGGGGGGTGAATTGGGTTTAAAAAATAATCATGAATAATTTTATCTAAAAGCTGGTTAAGTAATCTGATTAAACAATATAAAAAAGCATAATCAAAGTATGTGTGTAATGTGGTCAGGCACTCTCAAATAAGAAATAAAAAATAGAGCACAAAATGAACATAATGATTTACCGAGGTTCAGCCACAACTCGTGACCTACGCCCTCACCTTCAAGACCCCCTTGAAAGTTCTTTCCCTATGCAATGAAGAATTACAAAGCATGTGCTAGCTGACTAAATGCCTAGCGCACTTCTTATAAGAGCTCTTCCCAAGCTTTCAAGCTCTTCAAGTGATTTTGTCCAAGCTTCACTCAAACTTACAAGTATTTTTAACAAGAACACTCAAACATACAGATTTACAAACCCACCCAAATGGAGTAAATGAGATTTACAAAAAGTATCTCTCTCTTAAAAAGTGGATAAAGCAAGTGTTAGATCAGTAAATGTCCCAATATCTCGGCAAAATAACTATAGCAGTTAGGGTTTAAGGATTTCAAATTCGATTCATCACTTAAATGTGTGTCTTCTTATGTATAAATGTTGTGGGAGTCTTGTATATATACCTTAACATTTATTCTAGCCGTTGGAGGTAGTTGGGATTGCATTTAATGCAAGATTAGAGCTTTAAAACGTTTAAAAATATAACCATTACAATGGCATGGGTCGACCCTTCGGTTGCATGTGTCAACTCTTTTCTATTCTGAACACAACTCTTTAAGCCATTTGCCTCTATGCGTCGACTATTGACAAACGAAGTGTCGACTCCTTTAAGGACATTTTCAAAGTTATGCAATTTATCTCGATGTGTTAATTCTTGTAGCTGAAGGTGCCGACTTTTGTCAATTTCATAAGCTTCATTTTGACGAAAAATAGTCACGCACCAGGAAAGTGAAGGGTCTGATTGGCAATTCATGTTATCGCCTCCCTCTTCTCTCTTTTTTCATCTCTTTTCTCGTCCTCTGTTCCGTTGACCTCACCCAGCCACCAAACACATCACTGCCTAGCCCCTCCACCCTAGTAGCCCCACCCCAACCCTCCCAACACCACCTCACACCTTCCCCACCCACTATAGTAGCCCCATCGTAGCCCAACCCACACGACCTAGCACCACCCCTACTAGACCCTAGCCATTCTAACACCATCTCGCACCACCATTAGGCACCCCCAACTCCATTGCAGCCCTCCTAGCACCGGCTCGCACAATCCCTAGTCACGCCCAGTCCCACCATAGCCCATCCTACATACGAATGTCCGAATTAGGCACTCGATCACTACTCTCAGAATCGAATCTGGATCTTGATCGAAGCAACCAGTTAGAGCAGTAGCAATAATGGTAACAGCGGTTTGGCTACTTCACTACTTGAGTGAGGAGCGGTTGTTCCACAATATATATAATATATATAGATATATGCCCACAAGATTGGATTTTTGTTCATTGATTGGGTTGGATTAGAGCTAAAATCAAGATATCTGAATGTAGTATATAACATATATATATATATATATAAACCCAAAACTTGGTTGAAAGATTTGGTTTAATGAATAGGTTGGTTTAGAGCTTAAAATCAAGAAGCCCAAATCTAGAATGTGAATTTTAGATTAGAATGTTAATGTTATTTGGTTTGTAAAAGTAAACATACCAAAGAGAGAAATAGAAGCAAAAGCAAAGAGAGAGAGAGAGAGAGAGAGAGAGAGAGAGAGAGAGGTGTAGGGGCAGGGTTAACGGGAAGGATCTGCGGGTAATGGGTGTTGCCAAGTGATGGGGGTTAGTGGTGGTGGGGGTGGGGCTGTACACTGTGTTGGGTGAGTTGGGGTGGGTTAAGTATGATGGTGTTAGGGTGCTAGGGGTGCATGTCGTGCTGTTGTTAGAGGAGAGATGTGAGAGAAGAGAAGAAAAGAGAGGGGGAGAGAGTGAATAACATGATTTTATAATTTTGCCCATCATGTGCAGGACACGTGACCGTCTTTTGTTAAAATCTGTAACAGCAGTTATTGATTGGACTGATTGTGTATATTTTGTAAAATTAAAGAGTAAATTTGTTACAATTGGACCAACGAGGACCAAAATAAAACATGCATAAAACTATGAGGACCACCACCGTATTTTACCCTTTTATATTTATCAGAGATTGAGTTTTACTCACCCTTCGATTAAGTTATCTGTCAACACTAGGAGATACCAGTTGCACCACGCTCTATCGATCAATACCAAATGGCCAAGTCTAGGGACAATCACGGTTGGGCATTGGTGATGGTCGCCCAACTGCAACTACATTTAGCATTCACCATACCAAATTCACGACACGATACTGGATTTTCTATAACTTATTTAAAATAATTTACTTTTATTAAATTATAATGATAAATGCCTATTAAAACTTGTGTTGGACATATACTAGACAGTTCATATATATTTTGTAAGTACCTGTAAATATATACTTGGTTGGATAACATATTTAAGTTATTTAAATAAAATAACTTATTATTAAATAATATTAGATAGGGGTAATGTGAAATTTTGTAAATGAATATTTTGTAACCAGATATATATTTTATAAAGTTATAATATGTGTAATGGTTAATATGAAATGGTACGTGGTAATATAATACTATCGATACGTTCATTACTAACGACAAAAATAGTGTGCGTATTGATAATTATAGTAATCAGTTTTCACAAATTTGTATTTTTATACCTTACCATACACTTACACATATTTTACCTATTAGTCAAATTAAGTCTAATCGATTGAGCAACTTTGCGAGCAACTATTGCAAATAGAGCACGTCTAAGGATAGGCACCGCTGATGGTCATGCACTATCAAATCTACACCACATCAGCTGGGTCCCAGTACAAAATATTCACAATATCCTTCCACCACACATCATGCACTCTTTTACATACCTAATTTTCAACTTATGGATAAATCCTATGGAGAATACTTTAAAAGTCAATTAGGTAATATTTGCAATAGAAAATGCTAAGGATAGGCGCGGCTTATTAGCTGAGTCCCAGTACAAAAAATTCACAATATCCTTTCACCACACATCACGCATTCTTTCACATATGAACTTTTCAACCTATGGATAAACCCTATGGATGAACTTTTACCTGATTGACTTTTTAAGTAATCTCCGTATGGTGTATCCATAGGTTGAAAAGTTGGTATGTAAAAGAATGCATGATGCGTGGTGGAAGGATATTGTGAATTTTTTGTTAAGTCTAGTTGAAGCGGCCGTGCAAAGGCATGGGCAATTTTTATTTTTGCTGACTATATTTAAAAATTATTATGATGGGAAGTACTTTAATAATAATAAAAATAAATTAAAAATATGATTGCATTTTTATTTTTGTAGACTATATTTAAAAATTATTATGATGGGAAGTACTTTAATAATAATAAAAATAAATTAAAAATTTGATTGTAGTGATAGTTATGTGTTTGAAACATTCCTATGAACGCAATTTGTAAGAGAGGCAACCGCTATTTAATTTGTATGAGTTTAATGCATTCATGATACAATTCTTGATGTAATTTTTTTTAAAATTTTTTTGTTGCTTGGACGCTAAGGTGAAATTGGTAGCTTGGAAGTGTTAAAGTTATTACAAATAATTTAGATGGTATTTAAGTTTGAAAGTTTAATTAAGTTTATTATTCATAGGATATAGTGATACTTTTCAAATAAAGAATTCTTTTAGTTTCTTTCATTCGCGACATAACTATGAATAAGAAGGGAAGATGAATATAAAAAATTAATGAGGAGTTTTTTAGTTTCTACCCAATATATATATATATATATATATTTTGTGGCTTTTTACCCGAACTGATTGTAGTTTGACTTAACTTCTTACCATGTCAAATGTGCATGTATGTGTGTGTAGGGTGAATACACACGGCCCAATCTATTTTGTTAGGCTCAATTAACACAACACTGAAGCTGGGCTGCTGGGTGGCCCAAATTGAGCACTAAAGAGCAGTCCGGCCCAAGGTGCCGACCTGGTGTCGACCTTGACCCAAACCGTGAAAGGTGAGCCCAAACTGCTAGAGGTCTCAGAGCATTAAATGCGGAGTTGACCCGCATTAAATGCGCCAACGACTCTCCACGCGACGTTGACCTGCACATCCGATCAGCCAGATTCTTCAGCGACGGTTAGGCAGGCCCTGCATGCGGTTAGTCGGCAACAAATGATGATGCCTACCCAACATGCCATGATGACCTGCTGGTAGGCAAGGATCAAAACACTCCATCGATCATACTATAAATACCAAAGACCTCAACAGTCAGGTATGGACAATTAACCCCAAGTATACATAACTTTTATCTATTCAACTCTTGATTAAGCTTGCTAACTTAGTCATCGGAGTGTGATCAGCCCAACAAGAGTTGACCCATTCTAACTTCTCTTTCTTGCAGTGAGTTTGGACTTATCAATATTGGCTTGAGTGATCAACCACGCCTTCCCAAAAAATTCCACCTACAATTGACGCCATTTGTGGGAACGCTGAGATAACCATGGGTTTGAACCATCGAAGGGGAAGAGGAGAAAATCACAATAAACGAGGCAACGAAGCCTCCTCTAACAAAGATCAAACTAATTCGGCGCACTACCAATCTACCCCAGTAGATCGGCACAAAGGTAGAATATTAAGATCGGAGATATAAACCCCTGCTGAGAGCCACCAGGAAGCATAAGACGGATTGCAGAGGAACCCGGACTATGTCAGGGAGCGAAATTTCCGCAGAAACCACCACCGGGACCTTGCCCCCTCGCCCTCTAGTGGGCGAATCCCAAGTGAAGATATGCTTCGTTTGGCTAAAAAGGAGATTTGGCGGCGTTGCGAAGAGATTGCCTACCTCACCTCCCAAGTTCGGGTCATAAGAGAGGCAATATTTGGAAGAGACAGGCGTGGGAGAGAAAGGTCTTTAAATCGTGAAGGAATTGAAAGAAGCAAGGATGTCCCAGCGCCGCGAGTGAGAGGAAGCTACACCTCTAGCACCGGGCGCTGGGAGGACAAGCAATCAGATCGGCGCCGAAAAAGGAGCAAGACTCTGCAGAATGAAGCACGGGCTAATGATGGTCGGTAGCAAAAAGACTGGGAGAAATGGTTCAATGAAAAGCTGGAGGACAAGAAGCAGCAAACTAAGGATCGCACAGCCCATGACTTGATCAAAAAGGCCTTAGACCAGGTTACGTCCACACCATTCACTGAGGAAATTGAGTCCCATCAAATTCCTCGAAAGTTCACCCCACAAAAGTTCACTCTGTACAATGGAAAGGCTAACCCAGTTAACCATGTTCGGCATTACAAGCAGATGATGGTGTTATGGTGCGGTGACCAAACACTTATGTGCCGAATCTTCCCTTCCAGTTTGGGAGATTTGGCCTTATGATGGTTCAAAAAATTGCCGTCTAGATCAGTATCAAACTGGAGGCAACTTGCCGAGTTATTCACTGCTTGCTTTATAGCCAACAGCACGCAGCCCAAGGAGGTCGATTTCTTACTAACCTTACGAAAGATAAGGGGGAAGGATTGCGGGCATATGCACGACAGTACTGGGAGGCTTACAATGAGATTGATGAGGGCAATGGGCAACTGGCTATGACTCAATTCCAAATTGGCCTGCCCAGGGAGCAGCGTTTGCAATAGTCTTTGATGAAGAAGCCGACTCTCACTGTATAGGAATTGATGTTAAGAATCGAGCACTACGCAAGACTAGATGAAGATGTGCCTCAGCCAAGTTTAGCAAAGGTCGGCATTGTCACTGAGAAAACAAACAAAAAAGAGGCCAAGAAACCCCGACAAGAAGACAACACCTGAGGAAGAAAGGTGAATGATGGGGTCTACACAATCTTTAAAGATCCCATCTATAAAATCTTACCCCAGATTAGTGACAAACCATTTTTCAAGTGGCCCCCGAAGTTAGGAGGGGACCTAGCATCTTGAGACCAAAAGAGATTCTGTTCTTACCACCGCGAGGAGGGGCATAAGACGGAACAGTGTTTGCATCTCAAGACCCACTTGGAAGATTTGGCCAAAGCTGGCCATCTCAACCAATTTATTAATCGGGACAAGACAAAAAATAAGGCCAAGCAACCCCAAATGAAAGATGTCCCCCAGAAGGAGATTGAGGCAAGACCGGTCTGAGTAATCAATGTGCTGCACAGTTCGGCTAAATCAGGAACTGTTGACCCATATAGATATCGGGCCGAAATACAAAAGGCTGTACACTTAAGGGAAGTGATGCAGATACAACCATCGAGCAAAAAGGTTAAGGTCGGCGATGGCCTTGCGTCCATTACCTTCACTGACGAAGACCTCGAGGGGGTGCAGACCCCTTATAGTGACGCCTTAGTTGTAACACTAAGAATGACAGATTGTGATGTGAAAAGATTACTCATTAACTTAGGAAGTTCGTTCGAAGTTATGTATTACAACCTGTTCAAGAAATTGGAGGTCAAGGAGTCTGACCTCCAGCCATCACTCAACCCGTTGGTCGGATTTAGGTTAGACCCGGTTCGGCCTTTGGGGAAGGTAACGATTCCAATGACTGCCTGAGGAATTACGTTGCAGACGAAATTCCTAGTAGTCAACGTGCCTTCCCCCTACAATGCTATCATGGGATGAACCTAGTTACACCTCATGAAAGCTATCCCCTCGTCCTACCATCAGCTGATCAGCTTCCCGATCCCTGGTGGAGTGGGGGAAATAAGGGGAGACCAAGTGGCTGCCAAACAGTGTTTCTTGACGACATGCACAACAAAGACTAAGGCCAAAAACGTACATATGATGGAGCTGCACAAAGACACCCCTACTATCGACGATGTGGGGCAAACACCGTTGAACAAGGTTGTAGAAGATCTAAAGAAGATATACATCGATCGGCAGGATGATAAGTACTTCTTCATCGACGCATCCTCGTCCAAAATTGAGGAGCACTCTCTGATCGAGTTGTTAACAAATTACCTTGAGGTGTTCGCCTGGACTCCTTATGATATGCCGGGGATTGATGCCGAAGTTGCCTACTACAAGCTAAATGTTGACCTGAAATGCCAATCTGTGGTCCAAAAAGGGAGAAGGGCGGCAACACAGCATGTGGATGCCGTTATTGAAGAGACTGAAAAACTCTTGGAAGCAGGGACAATTTGGGAAATCCACTATTCGAGCTGGTTTTAAAACACAGTGGTGGTGAAGAAAAAAGACGGCAAGTGGAGGGTCTATATGGACTTCACTGATCTAAACAAAGCATGCCCCAAGGACTCTTTCCCCCTCTCTAAGATCAACCAGCTCGTGGATGTAACAGCTGGTTTTGGAAGGATGAGTTTCTTGGATGCTTACCGGGGGTATCACCAGATTCTCCTCCATCTTAACGATCAGGAGAAGACGAACTTCATCACTCCAAGTGGTATATTTTGCTACAAAGTCATACCCTTTGGTCTGAAGAATACCGAGGCCACGTACCAGCGATTGGTCACCAAGATGTTCAAAAAACAGATCGGCAGCACTGTGGAGGTTTACATCGACAATATGGTTGTAAAAAGCAAAGTCAACAACTCCCATTTAGAAGATTTAAAAGAAGTACTTGGCATCCTAAAGTAGTACAAAATGAGATTAAATGCCTCAAAATGCGTCCTCGGAGTCAGCTTGGGCAAATTCTTGGGGTTCTTGGTTACATATCGCGGCATTGAGGTGGATCCATAACAGATCAGTGCAATCTAGGGTGTCAAAGCCCCAAAGAATGCTAAGGAAGTGCAGAAGCTAACTGGAATGGCAGCAGCACTGAACAGGTTCATAAGCAGATCATCAGACAAGTGCCGACCATTCTTCCAGCTTCTCAAAAAACGAGAACAATTCAAATGGACTCCAGAATGTGACCAAGCCCTCATGATTTGAAGAAATACTTGATCCAACCACCTTTACTTTCCACCCCACTCAAGCATGAGGAACTTTTCCTCTACCTCGTAGTATCGGAGCACGCAATTAACGCGGTACTACTCAGGCAACAAGATCGGCAACAGTTGCCTAATTACTATGTTAGCAAAACTCTTCTCAGGGTAGAAAGTAAATACTTCCCCTTAGAGAAACTGGCACTCGCACTGGTAGTAGCATCCTGCAAATTGGTGCACTATTTCAGAGCTTATACCATCAACGTCCTCACAGACCACCAGCTCAAACCTCTCCTCATAAGGGCCAACTTCTCTGGCAGATTGGCAAAATAGGTTATGGAGTAGGGGGAGTTTGACATCAAGTTCCATCCAAGATCAACTGTGAAAGGGCAGGTGCTTGCAGATTTCTTTGCCGAATTCTTCGTTGAACTACCACCTGAAGCTAAGAAAATACCACCTCCTGCTCAACAACACGACGACCTCCCCCTAGATCTTTGGGAGAACACTGATCATTGGAAACTCTACGTTGACAGAACCTCCAATGACCGGGGGGCAGGATCGGGCATAGTGCTCATTACACCAGACGGTTTGGCCCTCGAACAAGCTATCAAGCTTGAGTTCACTGCCTCAAACAATGAATTGGAGTACAAGGCCTTGCTCACCGGACTACGTGGAGCCATCGAACTGAAAATTACCAAGATTGTCATCTATTCGGACTCCCTGTTAGTTGTTAACCAGATTATGGGAGAATACGCAGTAAAGAATGATAGAATGATGCAGTACCTGGCTAAAGCTAAGGAATTGCTCAAAAAATTCAACAGTTACAAACTCCACCAGATCAGCCGGGACAATAACTCTCATGCCGATGCTTTGGCGATGTTAGCAACAGCTCTGAAGTCAGGGTAAAAAAGAACAATCAACGTGGAGACTTTGGCTAGACCAAGCATATTTCTTGAAGAAGAACAAACTCTAGCTATAGAACAGTTGGGAACATCCTGGATGGACCCAATTATCCTCTATCTTGACAAAGACGAGCTACCAGAGGACAAAAATGAAGCTAGATGAATCATACATGCAGCTCTCAAATACTGGTTGTCACCAAGCAAAGAACTTTACAGGCGGTCCTTCACAGGTCCCTACTTGCACTATGTCCACCTAGACAAGGTGCAAGGCATTCTATTTGAAATCTATGAAAGAATATATGGAAGTCACATCGGTGGAAGATCGGCAGCACACCGAGCTATCTCACAAGGATATTGGTGGCTCTATATGCAAAAAGACGCAGCCCAGTATGTTCTGAGGTGTGAAAAGTGTTAGAGGTACTCTCCCATCATACATCAACCTGTTGAGGATCTCGCAACCATTACCAAATCATGGCCTTTTGCCCAGTGGGGACTAGACATAGTCGAGCCTCTGCCCCGAGCTCTAGGTAATAAGAGGTTCCTTATTGTGGCAACAGATTACTTCACTAAATGAGTGGAGGCAAAGCCCTTGTCAAACATTAGAGAGATCGACGCTAGATTTGCTTGGAAGAGCATAGTAACAAGGTTCAGCATCCCTTGTGCCATTGTCTCAGATAACGGCACCCAATTTGATAGCAACATATTCAGGTCATTCTGTGAAGAGCTCGGGATCATAAACTATTACTCAACACTAGCCTACCCATAGTGTAATGGGCAAGCCGAGATTTCGAACAAAACTATGCTCAATGGGATTAAAAAGTGGTTGGAAAGGGCTAAAGGGAAATGGGTGGAGGAGCTACCTAGCGTTCTCTGGTCCTATAAAACCACCCCAAGAAGATCTACCGGCTAAACCCCCTTTTCTTTGGCGTACAGGATGGAAGCAGTCATACCTTTGGAGGTCAGATTTTTAATGATTAGATCGGCATCATTCAATACCAGACTTAACGACCAGACTCTGGCAAAGGATCTAGATCTTGCCCAAAAAAAAGGGAAACTGCCTTGATTAGACTCACCGAATATCAACAGTAGTTAAGACGTTCCTACAACAAATGGGTTCGTCCGAGAAACTTATCTCCAGGTGACTTAGTTCTACGAAAAGTGCTGGGGGCAACGAAAAACCCAGCGTCTGGAAAGCTCGGCCCCAACTAGGAGGGCCCTACAGAGTGGCATCCCAGGTCGGCGTTGGCTCATACCGATTGGAAACTATGGAAGAGGGAAGACAACTACCTCGGCCTTGGAATGTAAATAACCTGAAGAAGTTCTACCAGTAGTGTAGGATCCCATATGATGTAACAACTCAACAAGTGTGTAAAGTTTTTATGAGATCAATACAGTATGAAGTTGTTCAAGCATGTCTACTCTGAGCACTACAAGACTAAACCAAAAAAGGCCACAAGTGTAGAAACTTAGTCCTGTCCAATTTAGTTGGACAGGTCGGCCAAAAAAGGCCACAAAAACCAAGTGTCCGGACTTGGTCTTGTCCAAGTTGGACAGGTTGACCAATGAAGGCAGCAAAGAACCAAGTCTCAAAACTTGGCCATGTCCAAATTGGACAGGTTGGCCAATGAAGAGATAGTCATACAAACATAAGACAAAATAAATTTAAGCAATCAAAAAGAGCCAAACAGCTGTTTGATAATTACCGAGAGAAAGTACTATTGAGATGAAAGCAAAATAAGATTTTCATTAAAGATAGGAAGTTTGGTTACAAAAAGATATCCAAATAACTCTATCACTCTGTTGACTTCTCACCCAACTGCACAAACGGTTGTGCCGAGTCATCCGCGGCCTTTTCTGTAGCCTTAGATGATTCAGTAGTAGCCTTCTCCCTTTCTGCAGCAGCCTCCAAAGCAAGCTATCTGCTATACTCGGCATTGGCTAACACCTTCTTTGGATCAACAACACTGTCCTCAGTAGTGCCAAAGTAATCAGGGCACAAATGCCAGACATCAAAGGACTTGTCCACCCCGACAACAAGAAGGGCGCTGTTCCAGCCCTCTCGGAAGATGCCATGGCTTAGATCTATCATTTGAATGGCCAGGTTACTGGCCGCCCTTTTTTTGCCCCTTATCATTATGTCCTATTCCTCCACCTTCAGCTTGGCCACTTCGGCTTGGAGTGCCTCCGACTTAGCCTTGTACAGGTCCAAAGACTACACGTCATATTTCTTTTGAAGGTCGGCCACCTTCTTGTCTCTCTTTTCATAGTCCGCCTACACCATCTTTAGCTCGGTAGTCGCTTGCTCGGCCTATTTCCTGAAAGTGATTTGATCTTTGTTAGCATCGATCCACTCCTTCTTTAAACCACCATGCACCTCTATAAGCTGGTCGTGCTCCTCGGCAAGTTTTTGGTAACGACTCATAGCCTCCAGCAAATTCAGACAACCCTACGCCAAAAGCACAGTCGGCATAAAAATGATATGAACAAAGTCTCTAGCAAATTGAAAGGCAATGCTGACTTACCAAAAGGGAATCGTGAAATGCCCCCATGAAGATACCAGTATCACTTGCCGCCCCCAACTTGGCGACGTCCTTCTTCTGGAGGACGCTCTTAATGACGCCGGAAGCAACCTCAGCTTGGTCAATCATCGAATTGGCCGTTGTTAGAGGTCGGCCTAAAATATTTGGCATCACAGTGACCACCTCTCCTACTTCCTCCACTGCACTTTTGCCAGCGCTGACCCTTGGCTTCTTAGGGGCTGAAGGTGGCGCGACAGCTTCAAGTGCCTTTTTTTTCTGTTGCCGGGTCACCGGCTTTGTTTGAACAGGGGCAACTTCGACCACCGGGGTAGTTTCCAAATCGGTGGCAGGAGGGTTGGTGGAGGTCGTGGCAGTTGTCGTTAGTGTCTTGCCCACTGCAACAAATATCATCTCCTTCAAATTCATTTCGTCCTCCTCGTTTGGAGATGGGGTGGATTCTTTTGTTCTGGTAGATACTCTGACTCGGCGATCTGGGATTGTAAGTGGCGATGAACTTGAGGCTAAACTGTTCGATTTTGAGTGGGTTTCACGCTTAACCAGCTCTTCGACAACGGGCTCCAACGTAAAAGGGGCGGTAACTGTTACTCTAGTGAGGGTATGGGCTCTTTCGACAGCAACACTGATGGGAATTTCCTCGAAATCTCCCTTAGCACCTTCCTTGGGCAATCTCGCAAGGACTCTTTGTGGGATCCCTGTGTCGGCAGTAAAGGTCGAGTAGTAAAGAGGGTAGTTGAGCAGTATGTGGGTAGTCCGAACAACGTCCCTCAATCTGCCTTCACCACAAAAGTTTAGAGCCTTATTCAGGTCGGCTAAATTAACAAGCTAATCTCGTACTGTGGACTGCTTCTTCTTCTCTGCAAAATGTCACAATTAAGTTCAGACACAAATCATAGTTAAATTGGACACACAAAATGAGAGGTTGGCATCAAACCTATGTTAAAGGAAACTCTAGAGCATCAGAACGCTGGTCTTTCTCCCTTAACAAGGTTGCCGAACTCCCAAGGCCCGGTACCCAAACCCTAACGTCGTCAATGCCCTTCCCGGAGGAGGGTAGACACTTCACTAACTCCCTGGCCTATTCTACAACCCGCAGATAGACTTTAGAACTCCTCCTGACCTTACAGAGCGTATAGTAGTAATCAAGTTTGGCGAGCCCCAGGTTCACGACCAGGCGCTGATTAATCTCAAGCATGCCAAAGATGATTCTATATACGTTCGATGACAAGGGGGAAGGCGACACCTTCTTTTCACTATGAACTTATATAGTAAGGGATGAAGGGGAAACCTAAGGCCCGCTTCCATAATGGCAATGATCGGGAATGGTACTCCTTTCTCAGTCTCCCGCATACGGTGATCATTGGGATCAACTAGCTCTAAGACGATCTTGTCCGGGATTTCAAACCTAGCTTTAAAAGCGGCAATGGCCGCTGGACCGTCTAGCATTTTGCTAAGACAGGATGCCATTAGGGGACAATCGTTACAAATGAGAAGGAAAGCGAAGAGAAGCACGAAAGATATGCAGGCTTGGAAAGACTTATAGTGGTGGGAGTCGAGACTGGCAAAGTACACGCTAGACAAAGAGATGAAGAAAAACAAAGTGCCTTTCACCAGAAAGGGCATCCTCCTTTTATATACATTCGATCCGTCAATTTGTGCACGGGAAAACGACAGCAATCATGTCGCTCCGTCGAGACGTCACATCAGCCGTCGATTCGACAACACCCCATCAATAAAGCTTTTAATCCCTGCCGTCCGTGTGGCCGGGTAACCCTAGAAACGGCAGCACACTTGAAGGGGTGCCATTATGGCCCACTATAGCCCTTGGCCATTTGAAAATTCAAAATGACGCAAGGGCTGGGGGGCAATTGTGGGGTGAATACACACGGCCCAATTCATCTAGTTAGGCCCAATTAACACAAAACTAAAGCTAGGCTGCTGGGTGGCCCAAATCGAGCACTAAAGAGCGGTCCGGCCTAAGGTGCCGACCTGGTGCCGAGCTTGGCCCAAACCGTGAAAGGTGAGCCCAAACTGCTAGCCGTCTCAGAGCATTAAATGCGGAGTTGACCCGCATTAAATGCACCAGCGGCTCCCCACACGACGTCGACCTGCACGTCCGATCAGCCAAATTCTTCAGTGACGGTAAGGCAGGCCCTGCATGCGATCAGTCGATGGCAAATGATAATGCCTACCCAACAGGCCATGATGACCTGCTGGTAGGCCAGGAGCAAAATACTCCATCGATCACACTATAAATACCAAAGACCTCAAGAGCCAGGTATGGACGATTAACCCCAAGTATACACAACTTTTATCTATTCAACTCTTGATTAAGCTTGCTAACTTAGTCATTGGAGTGTGATCGGCCCAACAAGGGTCGACCCATTCTAACTTCTCTTTCTTGCAATGAGTTTGGACTTATCAATATTGGCTTGAGTGATCGGCCACGCCTTCCTAAAAATTCCCACCTACAGTTTGTATAAAGTCTTCTTTTTTCATTTTTTTTTCTCTTTTTTATGGAGTGCGTAGACCTTCAACCTATTACTCTTTTGAGTTCGTGCAGGGCTACCATTCATATCAATTGTGTAAATTTGATACATTTGTAAGAATGAGGATTGCCTAGAACAGGATGTAAATGAAAATACATCACACTTGAGAGCTCATACTTAACACATTATTTATAGCATTAGGGTGAAAAATCTTAGATATGAGAGTAAATGTATACAATCCATTTAAAAAAAAAATTGGAAATGAGTTATTTAGAGTTTATCCGTTTATGAGTCCCATCTTGTCTGTAATATATTACTAACTCATGTGAGGGGCATGCAATGAAAGCAAGAGGAAGAGGGCCATTGGTGGAGTAAAAATAGAAGGAACACCTAAGTACAGTACTATACAGTGTATGCGTTAGGCTTATAAATTGGATACGAAAATGAGACAAGTCTTTAAAAATGTGGAGTCTAGGTCCCATGTTTTCCTCAATGGATTGGGTTGGATACACACAGTGTGGCATGCAAGAGTGACGTTTATAAGGTAAAGTGCTGTATGTAACTAAGAATCTCTTTGAAGGAGAAGACAATAAGCAAGAGGAACTCACTCTTTTTTTAATAGTTAGATAAGAACTAGCAAACTACTTAAACTATTGCAATTGTTAATGATTTATACTAAAAGACATATTTTGTGTAATAATTTTAGTATTTATTAATAATTTAATTATTACATTTTAATGAGAATATATATGAAAATTGTTTGCCTTGCATTATTTATTTAATGATTGTACATGTATGTCACTTATGCTATATAGTCGATGATTTAGTGTGTAGAGTACAACTTACACATAGAAGATTAGATCATCGATTTTTATGAAATATAAACTTATTGTTCACAGCCTTAGATGGAATTGGACACATCATCAGTATGACTGTAGCAAAAGATTTTAATAGGTCTGTCTAGAATATAAAAAACTGTATGGTTCCAACTCTTTATACTAGTACATTTGATGTGTTTTGAACAAGACCGTATTGAGGTAATTGCTTTTATATTGACTATGTAAAACAATTAATGCCTCAAGATTATTATGAGTTCTTATACTCTTAATCCTAATATAATTATTAGACACGTGCATGTTGTTAGGGATTTATACTAAAAGACACGCTTTGTGTAATGACTTTAATATTTATTAATAAATTAATTATTCTATTTTAATGATAATCTGTGTGAGCAATGTTTTTCTTACGTTACTTATTTAATGATTATGCATGTGTGTCTCTTATTCTATATAGTAGATGATTTGGTCTATAGAGTATGGCTTACACACATAAGATCAGATCATCGATTCTTATGGAATATAAGCTTATAGTTCACAGTCTTAGATGAAACTGAACACACCATTAGTAGTACTATAACACAAGATTTTAATAGGTCTGTATTGACTATGGGGAATGGTATAGTTCCAACTTCTTGCATTAGTACACTTTATATGTATTAAATAAGTTAAGTGGAAGGTCTCAAGGAATTAAATAAGTCTATTAAATTTAATTGTCAGTAATTTAATTTAATTAGACAGGTATCTGTGATCTTAACGTGAGGGGATAAATAGAGTTTGAAATATAATTCCTAATATGACAGGAGTGCAATTATAATTCATTAGTGGTATAAATTATAATTTACGTAAATATGGATTAATCCTAGTTAGATTAGGAATCTTTATTTGCGTAGGAAGCCCTAGTCATACTAGTCCTATGATCGCTATTGTAACATCTATATATAAGCACTCTAAGAGAAGCTAAAGTTACACTTACTCACAATTAAGAGATACACATTTTCGTAAGAGAAAGAAACCCTAGCAACTGCGAGCCTACTCTATTTGGAGTAAGGCATGTATGGGGAATACAACAGAAGTTTGAAGGTTGAGTTTGAGCAGTTAAATCTTTCTTGTTGCCGTTGCTTGATGTTCGAGATCAAAGTAGAGGAATTTCAAAATTTGTACTTGCTATTATTCAGGATCAAACTAAAGAGATCTTGATGATATGATTCTAATTACATAGATTAGTCTCTACTAATCAGATCAGAATTTTTGGTATAATGCATATGCACTATAACTGGGTCGTGAAAAATTATGCAGCCCCACCACATATAGTGTTTTTTTTTATATTTACAGAAGAGTAAAATTTTTTTTATAGGTCAATAAGCTCAGTGAGTTGAACGATAACATTATATATATGGTAAACATTAATTATTAATGCAATTCACATTCTGGTATAGGAATTGATGATCTCCCTTGAGGATGCTTATAAGTTTGGATTATGTTAAATCCTACAGGTATATTATGAATTTGACATATTAACTAAGTTAAGTGGAAGGTCTCAAGTAATTAAATAAGTCTATTAAATTCAATTATCAGTAATTGAATTTAATAGACGGGTATCTATGATCTTAACGTGGGGAGATAAATAAGCATTTAATACTATGGAGCTCCAAATATAATATCTAATATGACAGAGAGTACAATTATAATTCTTTAGTGGTATAAATTATAATTTATGTAAATATAGATTAATCCGAGTTGGATTAAGAATTCTTATTTGCAGAGCAAGTCCTAGTCATACTGATCTTGTGCTCCCTGATGTAGCTTCTATATATATGCACTCTGTGAGCAGCTAGGGTCACAATCATAATCGCAGATACACGTTTGTATGAGAGAAAAAGAATCTTAGCAACTGCGAGCCCACTCTTTCTGGAGTAAGGCGAGTATGAAAGATACAGCAGAAGTTTGAAGGCCATGTTTGAGTAATTGATTCATACTAGTTGCTATTTGAAATCAAAGCAATGGGATTTTGAAGATCATACATGTTGCTGTTCGAGATAAAAACAAGTGAATTTTGACAAGTATGATACTAATTACATAGATTAGTTTCTGTTAATCAAATCAAAAGTTTTTGATATTATATGTATGTACTATAGCCAGGTTTAGGTCTATTTCGCAATCCCTATTAGCAAATATTACCTAAATAACTTGCTTGATAAATGGTGAAATTCCAACCTTGTTCTGTGAGTCTTGTTTGGAAATATTCTTACTTTGCGCCTACATTACTTCAAAGTGCCTCATAAGACTTTTCATTTGCTTAGAGGTGCATTGTGCTTCTCCTATCATGTGTTAATTGAGTAAACCTCTTTAGAAGTTATGCTACACAAATATTGCTTAGTCTTATCCCAATTTTGTTGGTCTTGTTAATTTTTTCTGTATTTTGATAGAGTATCATAGACGTCAAATGATGATACTCACATAATTAGCTTTAGATGATAGGCGGGCCATGTCATTTTCATCCTTACTAGCATCTCATACAAAAAATCATTTTTTTATGCGTTAAATTTTTTTCAATCACCTCGAGCTTCATAACATGTCAACGAAGACCTCCAAGCTGAGGGTTCGGTTAGGAAAGAAGGGATGACTTTGTCTACTCAGAAGAAGAATAGCCTTGCTCTCTAGCTGACTGATCCCGTTAATCATATAACTGGAAAGGAACGTGTCACATTAGAGCTGAATAGTCAAGTGTCCTCTAATAATTGCAATGAAGTTGGTTGAAGAATTTTACTTGGCCCCTCTCAACAAAATTCATAAGTTTATCCCTAATGAAGCTTCTATTATGAGGGTGTTTGGACATAGTTTATTTTTCTAGCTTATGGATTCAGCTTATAGCTTATTTTTCAAAATGTTGGTTGCTTTACATTAAAAAAGCTATTTATCAGACTTTTACTTAAAAAAATTACTTATGAACTTTACACATTTTTATAAAAAGTCACTTAAAAAAGCTATTTTTAAAAATAGCTAATAACTTGTAACTTATAACTTTTAAGTTGTTGTCGAAACACCTTATAAAGTATTTGAACCTATAGACTTTGTATATGATTTTAGCACCTGAATGAAAAAACTCGATTCCACAATACACGTATTTACTTTAACCTTTTGTGAGGGCACCAAGGGCCAATTTTAGTTATCGACTATTAACCTAGCAATTATACATATATCATAAATCCCATGCAAGAATAATAAAAGCAATCACACACATAGATACAAAATTTTAGTGTGGAAACCCAATGTGGGAAAAAATTATGGGACCAAGTCCAGCCAAGCAATGCACTATCCAAGAACTGAATACAATTTTACACTTACAACCTAACCCTACGCCTCACTGCGCCTCCAGGTGTCGAATCCTTGATCTTCCAAGTGTGCTCTCCTTGTGTTGATTGAAGCACCACGATCACGTATCGGCCCACTTATTACATGATTCTTTAACGGTTGCTTGAGTATCGAGATCCACGATACCTCTGGAATCCACCACAAACAGTACTATGTCCACCAACGAATCCCAAAAGGATGCATTTACCCTTTTTCAATCAAGGAAGAAATGATTTGCTGTTGGGCTCTTTCAGAGAATGAATTGATCAATAATTAAAAACTTTCTCTGAGAGTGATCTGAGAAATCTTAGATATCGTTATGGAGTCTATTTGTTAATATCTATGTATCTATCTTAGTTACTCTATATCTTTAGATGTACGTATATATACTTCTCAGCCCTCCAGGAGTATTTAAGATCATTACTTATCTGATAGGATTCTTGCTAGGCTTAAGAGTCCAAAAAAATCCAAACGTTTAACTCAATTGGGACTCTTTTTAGAATTGGTCCTGCCGCATGGCTCGAGCCATGTTAAGTACATTCAGGCCATAATCGCTCGAGCCATGTTCAAGCCAACTTCGAGTAATATTCTCTGAATCTCTACAGGTGATCCTCCTTTGCTGTTCACTCGAGCCGTCTTAGCATTCGCTCGAGCCACCTTGCTCTGTCAATGCAATATTCAATTCTTGATCTCTAAACCTTAAGGTTACAAGTATGGATAAAGAAAACATTGTCTAACATAATTTTGTCATGAAATTAGCCAATTAAAACCTAACAATCTCTCCATTTGGCAATTCCGTGAAAAAACTCAATCTTATAAATCAACTCATTACAACCCCAGCCCAAGTACTTCAACAAAATGAAACACATGGTTGTATAATGCAATGAACTCAAACACTGTTTACAATGATTGGTGAAAAGATCAAGATGTTGTACCTGCACATTCAGAAATAATACAAACTTGTGAAATACATGCGTGAAAAACATATATAAAACAGTAGTAACCATAAATACATGCAATATCACAATTCTCCCCCTCGAGTCAATATACTCCCTTTCAACACAACATATCTTGTTCTCTATCCCCTTTTTTGTCATAAATTGACAAAGGTAGATTTAAACATAAAGTAATCATGAAAGAGAAGAATTCAAATATGAATATGAAAATGGGGTACTAAGGGGTAAAGAACTTGAGAAGAACACAAATCCACATAAAAATGCTAAAAAGCACTAATAATGCTCCCTCAATAGAGTCAATAAAAATACTGTTGACAATGCAAATTCTTAGAACTTCAATGGTGTTCATGCACAAAGTCATTTGAATCAATTCATGTTCATAAATATTAAACAATAACCAAGTGCAAGAATTAAAGTAAAATTCAAAACAATTCTTCCAAAATGATGAAGTTCATGAGAATTTCTAAGTGTGTATAAAGTAAATTCAATGAATATCGACAATTGTTCAAATCCTAGTTGTGATTTAAATGGCTGCACCACATTTTATTTCTAAAGATCATCACACAATTGGAAGTCAAACCTTATTAGCTCTCATACATGTTTAATGGATATGACAATGAATAGTAATATAAACTCCCCTCAACATCATATTCTTTTTTTTTTTTTCTGCTCTATCTCTCCAAAATGCACTTCAAAAGACAACAATGGTGGCATTCACACAGATGAGTAGGCAATCCTCTCTATTAATTCATAAAGATATTACTCTAATTGCAGTCAATAGTAGTTTCACACAAACTTAAAGGTAGCCCTTTCTAAAGTTTAAGTGCATTGAGATTTTTTTCTAAGAGGGAACTTCAATGTTAGTAGAATCAATGGTAAGAGAAGATGTAAAAAGCATCACCAACATTGATTATGAGAAGGTAACCATAGGTTAATTCACCATATGCTAATCAGTATAATCAAGAAAGACACTAGAAATATGTGATCACATATGCAGACAAACAACATCAATAACATCAAGTGTGTTCAAGTCACACTAAGTTCATAGTCATGAAAATTATCACGTAAACAAAGAGTAAAAAATTAGACTTAGGGATGCATACTAGTTCTTTTTAACAAAATACTTTGCATAATTATTTCATATAATATTTAACATGAATGCTATGAAACCTTCAAATTTACAAAGTCATAAAAATCTTTTTGTATTTTTTTGAGAAAAAAAATAAATAAAATCACTAAAAATACAAAAAAAAAAGATTATAGAACTAGGATTAAAAGACAGACATGAAGAATATCCTAGCCTATATTGAAATGGATGTTACCCAAGAAGATCTACCTCTAAAGATTTTCTAAGGGTATTCAAGAAATCTAAATCAGATTTTCTTACCTAAAGCCAAAGTCTTAGGTTTTATAAAAATCTCACGGGGCTTGGGTTGAGTGCCATGTTTAGCCTTGGCATTGTGGTTCCTCCTATTTCTAAATTTCTTAGGAACTTGCCTTGGCATTGACCGTTGTCCAAATTTATTTAATTCATCATTTAAGACTCTAGACTTATAAATAAGGGAACGAATATGATTTTCTATCCTCTCATTAGGTTTTTGGGGTTAACCATAGCTATGTGTCCTAGGGGCCTTCCACAATTTGTGACATTGTACCCTAATGTGACCTTTGACACCACAATAATGACGTGTAGGAACAAACCTAGGAGGCTTAATATTATTCTTCACAGGTGTATGTGTGGTGTTAGTTTTATGAGACACGTGTTTGGTCTTCAATCAAGGACAATAAGGCCTAATATGACCCTTGATACCACAATGGTGGCATGTGAGTACAAGATTAATAGTATGGGCCTTAGGAGGTATAAGCGACTTACCATAAGCCTTAACCAAGTTTGGCTTACTTGTCACACCTGCTCTTAATCAGGTGTTATTAACACCATCTTAGGGTGAGTTTAATCGCACAGGTCACCAACCTATAAACGAAACCTCACAATAATCCCAAAGATAGAAATCTTGAAAAGATAACCAACATTATCATATATATAAACTCATCTCAGAAGAAGACTACTAATTAAATTCATAATAATTACAAACCAACGGCAAATAAACTTCAAATACTATCATCTCATACACAACATAGTCAATGACCACAGACACATCAACAAGTGCTTTTCAAAGCTCTCCAACTCTATATTAACCACAAGGACGAAAGCCACTATGGCCACAACGACAACTGTAGTGAATTGAAACTCCATCTCAATTTTACTTGCCAAAAAAAATTATGGGGGTGTGAGTTGTAAATCAACATGCTCACAAAAATACTTAAACTCATTAAGAATGAATGATAAATAATTACTGAATAATCCACCAATAGATAAAACACCACCAATGAAATGTAATATTTCATGTTATGTAATGTATGATACACCATAAATGAGCACGCGATTTAGATAACATTAGTCTAATATATCGTTGGCTTGTTACCAAGGAATGTCCGCAGTGACACCCTTTAGGTTAGTTCACTGTGACTAAACCTTAAGTTGGTTCCATGTGACCGAATCTTCTCCCGTGTAATGTAAGTTATACACACAATATGAGTTGTATGCAAATATTATCTCATAATCCAACGATCACCATCAATATAGATAAGAAGATATTCAATACAATACGAGTAAGAATATCTTAAACTCCCCACAATCAATACCAACATTCATAATAAGACATTCTTTCAATACGAATAAGAATATCTTATATCCCCACTTGTTATTGTCTTATAAATACAGATGAGTCACTTCTTTGGTTGAACTGAAGTGCTTTGATCTGTTTCTAAACCTTAAACAATGAAATCACAAGCTTCTTCTTCAAATTCCTCTTCTTCTATTCCTTTCTCTTATTTTTCTCTCACTTTCTCTTTTCCAAACGCAATTACCACACAAGCTCCTCTCACCTCTCTCATTCCTTGACTTAAAGCCAACTATAGATACAACTTGTATTTATAGCCACACATGTCACACACACACACACACACAATGCTAGTAACAAGCACACACCTCCCATTAGATGAAACACACCACACACACACACACACACACACACTTTATGCACACACCTAGGTGTCACACACTTAGCTCTTCCTTGCTTTCCTAATCCACATGATTAGTAGAATTAATCAGACTTATGATAATTAAACATTATTAATATAAGCTAAATATGGATATTAATTAAAATAATTAATCAAGGATTAAACCCACTAATCATGCTAAAAAATGTGATAATCTCCCTATGGTATGCTCTTATTAAAACATGCTAATCAAATCACTCAATTAGTGTAATCACACACTAGAATGTATGTAATTAAGCTAAACATAATATTAAGAAAGTTAGGATTTAAATTACTTGCTGATTTAGATGATGAAGAAGCCTTCTCTGCATATCCTAGTCTACTTATATCAAGAGAGCTTCTTTGAGCGTTCCAGAGTATTGTTAGATTTAACAAGATCAGACTTAAGTGTAGATACCTTTCCCTCTAGACTCTTATTGGTCTTAATAGAAACATATAATTTCTTTCTAATACAGAGACCTTTTTCAACAAAGTGACCTCATTAGACTTTAATTTATTAATGAGAATAATAGATTCATAGAATTGTTGTTTCAGAGTGTCTCTTTCTTCATGCTGTAAGCACCCTATTTTTGCCCACTCAGCAATCTTCGGCCCAACTAGACTCACATTCAAGCTGACACAAACACATTTAAGTCTAAACCAGCTTTCCAAATTCAATCTAGTCAATCAATCGCTTCGCAGGCTTGCCGGGCCCAATAGAAGCAAAATGATCAAAATGCCCTTACGACATTGCTCGATCCAATTCCAATTGGCATGTCTTCTTAAATAAGTCCCTATTTAAACTTCAATTCCAATTCCAATTCCAGTCCAAGTCAATCAAACTCAATCTGGCCCGTCTTTCAAGAAAGTTGATCCCTCAGATGGTAAGTCCATCCAGTTTGGTACGTTTATCGAGAAAACTCCTTGGAACGATAAGTCCCTTCAAACATGTTGATCGGGACAGAACCCAAGTCCCCCAGATGTCAAGATGGTGGAATGGTTCACTTCTGGCACCTATTAGCCTGCCAATGTAGAATGTTCGTTATTTGGCATGTCTTTCAAGAAAGTTGATCCCTCAGATGATAGGACCATCCAACAACTTCCCGAGATTAGGCAGTCTCCTAAATGAATGCACACTGTCAGAGTGATGAACACCCTCATAAATATTGCAACCGTTAAAGTAACGAAAATATTTGCAAACAAGTCGACATTAGGAATTGCCAACAAACCCTTATATGTCACGGGACCGAATACGCCTCTTGGTCGTGACATATTTATCGAAGGACGAGATACCTTTGGAAACCAACTCATCACACACCCTCAGAGTAATGGAAACACTCAAAACCTAGGTCAACACCAGTGTTTGCTAACCCACTTTGAAAAAAAATGATTAAACTGCCCATTGGGCCCTTTCAACACGCTTCTCAAGAAAGTATCTAAATCCTCAGAGTAGTCAGTCTACCCTTCCAAGATTGTTCCAAAGACAATCTGACATGTTCAAGTGCTTCCCAGTCGGTTCCGAATCAATTCCAAAATCATCCAGTCAAAATGACCATTTTGTCCCTACGCATCCGATCGCCTCTGGGAATCACACCGACTTTGGATATCAAATCGATTACCTCCTGAGGATGCTTCTAATAGAATTCTCAATCTTCCAACACCTTTTCAAATCATTCCGAGTCTATTTCAATAAGCCTAATGAAAATGACCGTTTTACCCCTGGTGGGCCGATCGCCTTTTCCAACCACACCGGCTTTAGGTATCACACCGGCAACCCTTCAGAACACTTTCGATAGTGTTTCCAGCCTTCCAGTCCCCTCACGGGTCGCTCCGAGCCCATTTTAGTATTTTTTGGGTTCAAATGACCGTTTTGCCCCTCGTGGGCTAGTCAACCTTTTCAAATATTTTGGCATTGTGTTTTAAGTCCGTTACCTTCAGGACATTCTTTCAATGGTTCTTGTCTATCCCCGGTCTTCCGGGTCATTACCAGACCTTCTAGAGTCACTCCTAGTGGAGCTAAGTCAAAAATTATGTGGAAGTCACTAGGATAGGTGCCAAAATCCTTTAACTTGCGTCCTAAGGGTAAAATGATACGTATCTTGCCGCTTTAAAACTTTCCTAAGTGACTGGTGCCATTACAAGCCAATAAATGGCTTGGGGCCACTCCTAGTGGCGCTAAGGTTAAATTTCCACTGGCACAACTACAAAAGGCACCAATTTCTGTTTTAATTGCCTATAAATACAAACCCTCCTCTTGCGTAAAAAGGGCTTGTAAACTCAATCCAAAAACTCTGTCTCTCTGAAAACCGAGCTCGAAGTTCATTAAAACCCTATTTTTCTCAAGCCTCTTCAAGCCCTAGCCTCCATACACTCAAACCCTAGCCCCTATACATCTTATACACTCAAACACAAGCCTCTAAACATCCATTGAAGATCAAGTACTGCATCTTCAAAACTTTCAAAGTTCAAGTCAAGTAAAGCAAACAAAGCAATCAATGCAAGAAGAATACAAGTTTGGTTTTCTATTTACTTTTATATAATCCCCTCTTTCTTCTCTCTCCTAACCCACTTGGGTTCTTTTTTCTATTTTAATCCCCATCTTCTATCTCTTCTTTTTGCATGCTTGAAACAAGGGACTCCTCGATTCATGCCTAGGAAGGACTGTTGAAGGTCATCGTGCTGGGGGCTTTCTTTTAGTTCAACCTTAGAGGGTATGGGTTCGGCCCCCTTGATTATGTGGTGAAGCCTAACTTTGTATGTTCACAACCCTATTGCATTGTGGTTATCATGTTCATATCTTGCATTCAAAATTTTATTCAAAGTTATTTTCAAACTTGCATTAAAGTTCTCTTTTAAAACTTGAATTCAAAATCTCTTTCTTTCAAACTTGTTTTTAAAATCACACTCCTAGAATGATTCTAGCCATTCCATGGTTGAAGTTGTTTTAGGAAAGTGATACATTCAATGTGACCATCAAGGTCCAAATTTTGGATGTAAATCCCAAACTATTTTCATCAAAACCACAATCATAAGATGATTCTATCTCTTCCATGGTTAGGGTTGTTTTAAGAAAGTGTTATATTCAATATGAACATTATGGTCCATATTTCAAATCCTATTTGTTTTCAAAATCACAACCCTAGAATGATCGTAATCTTTTTATGATTAGAATTGTTTTAGGAAAGTGAGACATTCAAGAAACTTGCAAAGTCTATATTCAAATCTCTTTCCAAATAGTTTTACAAATCTACTTCCTAAAAACACTTTTCAAATATCTATTTTCCAAAAACTCTTTGCCTTGAAGTCTACGTCAAGCCCCTGAATTCATGATTAGGAAACCCTAATTCCTTTCATAAAAACATGATTTTCTATTTTGCCTCAAATTGAAGATTTTCAAAATTATTTTCTACATCAAATCGTAGATTTCCAAAACTCTTTTTCTACACCAAATCATAGATTTCCAATTTCAAGATTTTCAAAACTCGACCTTTTCAATTCCATGTCAAATGAAATCCTCCAATTTTGGAAACAAAATCAAATCATTTATTTTTGGAAATAAAATCTAATCTTCAACTTTAAAAAATAGAAATCAAATCTTTCCTAATTCTAATCTTTCCTAATTTCAAAACCTTTCCAAATCCTGACTTTCTAAATTTCAAACAATCTAGTCTTTCCTAATTTCAATCTTTCTTAAGTCCCAAATTTCAAACCTTTCTTAATTTTAAACTTTCAAATCTTATTTCCAAATTTTAAAGTTCAAACCTTTCCTAAAATGGATCTTTCTAATTTCAAATCTTTTCAAAATTAACTCTTTCCTAAAATGAAAACTTTTCAAAAATAAAACTTTCCTAAAATGGAATCTTCTTCCAAGTTCAAGTTTTTCAAATGCTAACTTTCCAAATTCTTCCAAATCAATATTTCAAAATCAAGTCAAATCTTTACAAGTCTTGTGAAGTCAAGTGTTTATAAATCAAATCAACCCCTTTCCTAACCTTTTCTAATTCGAAACTTTCTTTAAATGAAACTTTCCTAATTTGAAACATTCTTAATTTGGAGTTTCCTAAAATCAAGCTATCCTAAAGTTAAACTTTTCAAGTCTTAATCAAATCTTCTTATTTAAATTGTTTGCTTTAGCCCTAGGTTACCTAAACCCTAGGAGGCCAAGCCCTAATTTAACCATAACCTGAAAGTTAGGAAGTATCAACTCTTTTCAAAGACTCTCCTAAAACTCTTTTCTAAACCAAGATGGTTTTCAAACTCCTCAAGTTTAATTTTCAATCTTTCAATCAAAGTTCCAAATCAAACCTTTTTCAAACTTTTCAAAGACCTCAAAGTGTCTATTTTCAATCGGACCTTGAGTCCGAACTATGACTGACCTGATTCACAACAAAGGGATACGTAGGAAACCTTCATGGGTGCGGTCATAACTTTTTTCAAGTTTTCAATTCCATAACCCTTTTTAAGTTTCTAATTCCACAACCTTTTTCAAGCTTCAAATCCTCTCTTCAAATCTATTTGCAAAATCAAATGCCTTTCTTGCATTTGCATGTCATGCATCATATCAAACTTCTTTCTAAAATTCTTTTCAAAGTAGATATAATTGGACATTAGATAATCGAAGATTCTAAATGAGTGAACTTATGGTGAATAGACATGTAGGTACTGCAAGGGCAGGATAGGGTGATAGCCTAGTGTATCTTCCTTATACATAACTAACCACCGAACCTAGAATCACTATTTTGAAAGACTAAAAAACAGGGTTATTTTTTGAAAAGGGCTTTAATCTTTTCAAAGGCTGTCAAACAACCTGTTTTTCAAAAAACCCTCTCTTGAGGAAGTTTTCAAAATCTTTTCAAAAATTCTAAGTCTACTCTTTGGATTGGACTTAGTTTTAGGTGACCGAACTCACCTTAACAAAGTTAAGTGGCGACTCCAAATATTTTTCGAAAGCCCTTAATCAAATCAATTTCTAGTTCAAACCTAGTCACACATGTCCTTCTAGGACAATGAGTTCTAACGAGAGAGTACTATGTTTTTCTCATTTGTATATTTTTCCGAGTGAGAAAAATCAGGGCACGACAGCTGGCGACTCCGCTAGGGATGCTTAGAGGGTTAGGCCATTATCATGTCTCTTCACCCTTCAGTCATCTAGAATCTTCGATTGATTTGTCTAATTCTATCCATTTCAAAATTTTTTAAACCAAACTTCTCATAGTTGTTTTCAAAAACATGTCATTATTTGCATTCAATTCGAATTCAATCATTCAATCTTGCATTAAGTTTGTCATCAAGGCACTGACTTTGTGTATTTTCTTTCGTAGGTGGACCTTTGTTCACATTTTATTTTATATCATATTAACTGCCATGTATGTCATGAATGAATAGGATGGAATGGACAAGATGAATAGGAGTTGTTGGGCCCTTTCCTTTACTTTTCAAAATGTCACACACACACTACATGTGCACTCGCATTTACATATCTTCATTTTTACCTAGTTACATCCCTTCTAGTTAGAAGGGAGAACGGTATATTGGTTGTGGGTGAATGCTGTATTAGTTTTTTAGCCTATAGCCTCTTGATGGTTCTCCTACTCAGATCACTAACTGATAATGGCACCACCTCAGGAAGTGGGCCTAGGTTCGAAGATCTAGGAACCGAGCTTTCTTAGGAAACATTAGTAAAACCTCAACCTCATGCTTATGTAGAAACCATATATAGCCAAACCTCTACTGGATTTAAGACACACACATCAATTTCAAAACCATGGAGGAAAGGGCGATTGTTTTACTTTCCTTTATCCTTGTCTAATTTCTGTTGTTATAATGTTAGTATGAATGCTCATGCATACATATTTACTTTACAATTGCATTCTCTCTTTCTGTACTCTTACCATACACGTGCATGCATTCAATACTCTATCTCAAGACAAAAGTTCCAAAGTAACTAAAGTCACTGCATTCTCATATATATAATAACCCATAGAGAGTGACACCAAGATCATTCTCCCTTGCATAAAACCTACTAAAATCCTAAGGGTTCCCACATAATCCTAAGGACTCATGTCATACATTTTAAGTCATTCCATAAAGAGGGGCCCCAATCTCTCTATGCTCATGGAGATATGGTTGCCAAAAAGACAAGGGGCAACCAAACAATAAGGTCTCTCAATGACGTCCTCAACATCAAGCTCAAAGAAGAAAAGTCTAAAGGCTCAAGAGTAGTACAAGATTTCAAGTATAAAAGTAGATAGGTGAAGGTCCTAAGGAAAATATTCCCTCTTCCTCTATTAAAATGTACTTCAATTCTCTTGTATTTTAAACTCAAAGTTTAATGTACTCTTTTATTTTTTGTGAATGACATGAATGAATGAATGTATGTTCCCACTCGACGGTAAAGTATCTGCATACAGGGGTAAACCCTCTATCTCCAAAAAGTGGGCCAAATACATTATGTTTAGTCTCCCTTACAAGAAGGGACACCTCTAAGACATGCGTCACATAAAGCTTTTTAAAATTAAACATTGACTTGCGACTTGTGTTCCTATTTGCATTTCATCTTTCTAGGCAAGAAAAATGAATACTGGATCAACCTCTTCCATACTAGTTGCAAGAGAATATCCCGCTGGAAAGTAAGAACTCTAGCAGAGGCACTTCACATAACCCATCAGTTATAATTCCAAAAGGGATAGCTTATGTCCTAAAGGGGCTAAAATACCAATACCACACCTTCCTAACCATAAAACCTCACCAATCCAACATGAACCTGACCATTGAAACCCTACTCAATCCTTCTCATTACCGCCTTATTCTCAATCCTATGTCTGAACCTGAACCCATGGTCGCCATGGCTGGACCCGAACCCCAAACTAAAAACCGGAGAGCCATGCGACCTCTACTAACTTTGGTCCTACCAAAAAACCAATTGTACCCACCACCCTATCCATTTTCAAAAATCCTTCACCTATGATAGTCCCTTTACTTTTACACCCAAAGGTAATTCTTCCCATCATGGCCCAATTGCCAATGTCCAGTCTCCATAATGTCCCATGGAATTGCCCCCTTGACAAGGCCCAAAGCACTAAAGAACTTGTAGCGAAAATATGAGGGATGATCCGGTTAGGGCGACTTTACACCTTTGCCAAAGTAAAAACAAGGAGGAAAAGGAAAGATAAAGAAGGGGAAAGCTCCAACCTACCAACAGATTAGGAGATATCAGAATTTACCAAAGCTTTGAAAAAAGTTAATTACGACATCATGGAACAACTCAGAAAAGCTCCGGCATATATCTCAATGTTAGGCTTGCTACTTATCTCAGAAGTGCACTGGGATGCTTTGCTGAGGATCCTTAAAGATGCCCATGTGCCTAAGAACTTTACATCGGATAACCTGCATAACATGGTGGACCTCATTATGGCCCCAAATATCATTACCTTCTCTGATGACGAGATTCATGCTGAGAGAACGGGGCCCACCTATGCCTTACATGTGGCTATAAAAACAAGGGGGAAAATGGTGGCCAAAGTATTAATAGACAATAGATCAGCTTTGAATGTTTGCCTGTATTCCACTCTAGAAAGGCTTGGGATGGACAAAACCTATTTGAACAACAGCAACACAGTCATCTGTGCCTTTGATGGCTCCCAGAGAGAAACCAGGGGGGAAATTGAAATGCTGGTCAAGATAGGACATGTAACCTTCACAATCAAATTTCAAGTCCTGCACATTTCAGCTGTTTACAACTTGTTGTTAGGATGACTTTGGATTCACTCGACGGGCACAATCCCTTTTAGTCTTCATCAAATAGTTAAGTTCATTATAGGCTCAGAGTTGATCTCTTTTTTTGCGAGAAAAAAGTTTGTCATATACAAAGCTGACACCGTCTCCCCTAACACAGAGTCGGCCCCCTCGTACATCCAGTCATTCGAATATGTCACTGTCATACAGAAGGAAGATCAAGTGGAGCAAAATATTCCAAGAATTGCCACATGATAGCATATTACTTCAAAACAAACGGTTTTCATCCGGGTAAAGGCTTAAGGAAATACTTACAAGCAAAGCCCGATATCATAGAAATACCATTAACCGAACCCACATTCTGGCTAGGGTACGAACCTACGAGGAAAGAGAAAAGAGAGGCGGCACAGAAAAAAAGGGCTGACAGGAAAGTAACTGGTGTGCTGTTGCGGACACCCAAAAATAAAACCGATACCCCAAAAACAATTATGTAGTAGTGTGAGTAAGGATCGTTCCCACGGAGAGTGTTTAGTCTAGTTTTATGCTGTGTGAACTTTGAGGGGGGGGGGGTTTGGCTATAATGAAAACAATTTTGATACTAACTAACTACGAAACAATTCAGATTAAAGTATTGAAATCAATCAAAAGAACAAACCTTGGTCTAGGTCAACATCCACTATCGAAATTTACAACTGATCATTGATACAAGCATATCAATTCACACATTGAATATTCACCGTCGGAATTATTTTCCTATCTCTCCTTAGTCATAGTTAATTAGAAACAAGCGATCTGATTAACCCTAACTATTAAACAACCCAGGAAAAGCACACAAGGTTTAATCTAATAGTAACCTTAAGAATTAGAGAGATTGATGAAACTAAACAACACAAGCACACATGGTTGCATTCAATTTAGTCGAATGTCCTTCCCAAGATATTTAACGTAGCAATCATTAAATCTTAGTTGCTTCACAAATCAGAGGAATCAAACAATTATAGATTTGATATCTAATCCAGCAGTAGATCGCAATGATTAATAGACTAGTAGGCCTCCTAGCGATTAAGCAAGACAATCATGAAAATAGGCACAAAAGAACATTTGATACTCAAAATATAAATCGAATAATGAAAACAAATTAGATCTCACAGTTTATTATTAATTATGAGGCTTCTGTTTCCTTTGACCAAGATTTAGAGTTTAGCCACGCAGGGCTATGAAAACAACTCAAAGAATAACCTAGAATAATATGAAAAACGTCCAACCCTAAAAACAAAACAAAACTAGCTTTTATAGGCTTCTGAAAATTTGCAGGTGCGTACAACCGTTTGAACACCCTTACTGCTGTTTGAACGGTACGTTGAACGCACTTCGAAGCTGAACTTGACGTGAATCCGTCTAACGTACCGTTCAAATGCATTTACTACCGTTCGAACGCTCTTGTGACCATTCGAACGCTCCTTCGAACGCTACTTCTAATCTTGCGCGAATTCGCCACTTTTAAGCTAGGATTCTCTTCCTTGGCTTTCCATAGCGTCCTAAGTCAAAATATAAGAGTAGTGAGTATCTTTAGGCACCAAATAAGTATAAAAGATTAAACATTAAGGGAGATAAATATGATATTTGTATTCTCATCAGTAGCCATAGAGCTCCTTAATCAATTCAAATAATTAGACATGGGAAAGGTAGTATTTGCATCGGGTAAAGGTCCAAAGAAAAGGAAAATTAAAGAAGAAGCACCTGTCATGATGGCCGACACCGAAATAACTCAAGATGGGTCTATTCGAACAATGCTTCCAAGCGGGAAACTTCATAACTAGGCTAGCAAGAACATCATTCGTACTCGCTAGTTTTGGTACAAAGCTCGCTAGAGCAAATACCAAAGCATTAGACTTGCCATAAACAAATCCTATCTTTATGAATTACTTGTTTCAAGCTTTCAATTTAGTTCACTATTAATGGAAAAATACTCCTTTTGTTTGATTCATTATGCATTATTTTCCATGTCAAGGACCCTTGTATCCGATACCTTGCTAAACTAATCTAGAGAATGCCAAACATAACAAATAATAACTTTAGTACTGAATTTGACTATCAGCAATTGGGAATTGAACTGGATGTGAACTATACAAATGAAGTACTAGAGAAAATTTGGGAATAAGTAGAAAGACATTAGAACCGTAGCACTCCAAAAATTGAAGAAATAAAAACAGTTAATTTGGGTGATAAAGGGAATCCAAATGAGCTCAAAATTGGCACGGGGTTAGATCAGTGGCAGTGCAAAGAGCTACTGAAACTATTATACGCATACCTGGATGTTTTTGCTTGGTCTTATTAGGACATGCTTGGGCTAGATGAATCCATCGTTAAGCACAAGTTACCCTTGGACCCGCATATGAAACCTTTCAAGCAAAAGTTGAGAAGACTCAAGCTAGAATGGAGTTTGAAAGTCAAAAAGGATGTGATTAAAAAATTCCAAGTGGGATTTTTGCAAGTAGTAGAGTATCCTCAATGGCTAGCTAACATCATCCCCGTTTCCAAGAAAGACGGCAAAGTACGGATACATCGACTTTCGAGAACTCAACAAGGTCAATCCAAAGGATGGTTTTCCTTTTCCACACATGGACCTGCTTGTTGATAACATAGCTGGTCATGAAATGTTCTCCTTTATGGACGACTTTTCATGGTACAGCCAGATCAAGTTTGTAGAAGAAGATCGAGAAAAGACTACTTTTATCACCCCTTAGGGAGTATATTGTTACAAAGCTATGCCATTTGGGCTTCGCAATACAAGGGCAACTTACCAAAAGGCCATGGTAAACTTGTTCCATGATATGATGCATTAGGAAGTAGAAATTTATGTAGACGACATGATTTTCAAATCGAAGCAACTGGAAGACCACTTGTTCAACCTACGGAAGGTGTTTGACCGGCTCTGTAAATACCAACTCAAGCTAAATCCTGCCAACCTATTCAGGGAAGTTGCTGGGGTTTATAGTCAATGAAAAGGGAATAGAGATTGATCTCGGCAAAGTCAAGTCCATTGTTGAAATGCTAACTCCCAGAGGGAAAAAAGAGAGTCGGTCTTTCCTGGAAAAATTAAACTTCATTAGCAAGTTCATTGCTCAAATGACTCATCTTTGCGAGCCTATTTTCAAATCCATCAAGAAAGATGTTTTGAAGGAATGGGATGATAATTGCCAGACAATTTTTGAAAGAATCAAAGAATACCTATGAAATCCTCTAATCTTAGTGGCACTTACCCCGGGGCGCCCTCTGTTGATGTGCATGTCAGTTCTGGATACTTCCATAAAGTGTGTTTTCGGACAATATGATGAAACGGGAAGAAAAGAGCAAACCATTTATTACCTCAGTAAGAAGTTCCTACCATACGAAATAAAGTTTTCTAATCTCGAGAAAACCTGCTGTGCGCTAGCCTAGGTAGCCTATAGGCTTTGACATTTCATACTCTATCATACCACTTTCCTTATGTCTTACATAGACCCAATCAAGTATATTTTCGAGAAACCAACTCTGTCCAACAGAATCGCATAGTGGCACATGATCCTATCAGAATTCGATATCGTATTTATCACCCGTAAAGTAGTCAAGGGGCAGGTAATAGCTGATTATCTAGTCGAGAACCTTATCGATGATTATCAATCTATGGAACCTCGATTAATGAATGAGGATATACTATGCACCGAAGATGTAACTAAAGGGCCGGCAGAAACTAGATGGATGATGTATTTTAACAGAGCTTCTACTAAAAGGGGAGCCGGCATCGGAGTAATAGTAGTATCAGAAACGGGCAGTAATTATCCCATTGTGGTTAAATTATGACTAGAACCGTGCACCAATAATATTGTTGAATACGAGGCCTGCATCCTTAGAATAAGACTAGCATTGGAGATGAAGATTGATGAACTGGCTGTTTTTAGAGATTTTGATCTCGTTATTCAACAATCCAAGAACGTATAACAAACCTGAGATGCTAAACTCTCGTCGTATCACCAAAAAATCAAGGATTTGTGTCAACTATTCAGAAGCATAGACTTCCATCACATACCCCGGACAGAGAATAACTTCGTTGATGCACTAGCCACTCTAGTCACGATAACCAGGGTCGACAAGGGCACAAAAATACCCCATCTCTAGATTTTTACCAGAGACACCCCTTCCTATTGCCTTCACACAACAACTGAGCCCGATGAGCAACCATGGTTCTATGATATTCAAAGATACATCCAGGCAAGGGCATTCCCTGATGCAGCCTCTCATTAAGATCAGAAGATCATTTGCCGTTTGGCAGGACATTACTTTATGGTCAGGAATGAGCTTTTCAAGAGATCTTTGTTCGCCCATTAAAGTGCGTCAATGCCGTTGAAGCCAAAACTATCATCGAGGAGGTACATGAGGGGGTTTGCAGTCCCCACACGAACGGTCATACGCTTGCCAAAAAGATCCTCCGAACAGGGTATTACTAGACAACAATGGAGTTGGATTGTACTAAATATGTTCTCTGGTGTCATAAGTGCCAAATACAAGGGGATAAGATTAAAGCACCACCCACAGAACTCCACTCCATGTCGGCCCCATGGTCTTTCTCTATATGGGGAATAGATATGATCGGCCCCATCAACCCCAAAGCTTCCAATGGTCACCGGTTCATCCTGGTCGCCATTGATTGTTTCAATAAATGGGTGGAAGCAGTCTCTTATCTTCATGTCACCAAGAAGGTTGTGGAGAAGTTCATAAAGAACCACATCATCTGCCGATATGGGATTCCTGAATCACTCATCACCGATAATGCCTCTAAACTAAACAATGAATTGATATCGAAACTATGCCAAGGATTTTAAATCACCCACCAAAATTTAGTTACCTACCATCCTCAGATGAATGGAGTAGTAGAAGTAGCTAACAAAAACATCAAGAAAATACTCCAAAATATAATTAACAACTATAGAGACTGGCATGAGAAGCTCTCTTTTGCATTAATGGCTTACTGAACCACCACGAGGGTTTCTACAAGAGACACCCCCTTCGAGTTGGTCTATGGCACAGAGGCAGTCCTTTCTATTGAGATTGAGATTCCATCTCTGAGAATCTTAATGGAAACTAAATTAGATGAAGCATAATGGATCAAAGACCGACACACTCAACTCTGCCTGCTAGATGAGAAGCGATTGGCTATAGTTTATCACGCTCAGTGCTACAAGAGACGAATAGCTAGGGCATTTGATAAGAAAGTGTGGCCACGATCATTCTAATCGGGAGATTTAGTACTGAAAAAGATATTCCCCCACCAAGAGGCAGCACAAGGGAAAGTCGCTCCAAACTATGAGGGGCCATTCCTAGTTAAGAAAGTCATATCCGAAGGAGCTCTTATTCTGGAGGAAACGGATGGCCGTGAATTCCTTAGTCCATTGAACTCTGACGCTGTCAAACGTTAATATATATAATCCCAGAAGATGGATTCTTGTTTTCTGTTCGAAAGCAATAAACTTTACCTTTTTTAATCTTTGCTAATCAATAAAGCATGGTCGAAATCTCAGTAGTAAAACACTATGGACTAAGCAATTTAAATTTGAAATGAAGAGAGGCCTCCATTCTCACTACTATACAGTCAAAAGTAACCCTTGTTAAACCCCTTTGAGCTAGTTATTTTCATTCAAAAGAAGCCCCCTAACTTAGTGGTTGTCGCGCCCGATTTTTCGCACTCGAGGAATACACACACAAGCGGGAAAAATATTGTACTCTCTCGTTAGAACTCACCCTCCTAGAAGAATGAGTGTGAATAGGTTTGAATTGAAAATTGATTTGAATAAAGGGTTTTTAGAAAGATTTGGAGTCCCCACCTAACTTGATTAAGGTGAGTTAGGTCACCTAAAAACTAAGCATAATCCAAAGACTACACTTAGGGTTTTTGAAAAAAAAGGTTTTCGAAAATAGCACCTCAAGAGAGGGTTTTTTTAAGAAAACAGGTTTTTTGGCAACCTTTAGAAAACATTTAGCCCTTTTTAGAAAAATAACTCCGTTTTTGGTTTTTAAAATCAGTGATTTAGGTTCGGAGGTTGGTTACGTGTAGGGAAGACGCACTAAGCCATCACCCTACCCCGCCATTTCGATACCTACATGTCAATCTACCCTAGATTCACCTATGAGAGTCTCCAACTAACTATTATTCAATCCTATCCACTTTCAAAAAGAATGTTTGAAAAAGACATAATGCATGATATGCAAGTGCTAGAAAAGAGAATTGAAAAATAGATTTGGAAAGAAATTGATTTGATTTGAAAAGAAAGAGATAGAAGTTTGAATTTGGAAAGAAAGTTTTGAAAATTGAAAATAGAGATTTGGAAATAGAAATTTAGAATTGGAAGTTTGAAAATAGATTGGAGACTTGAAAAAGGTTGTGGAAATAGAAATTTGAAAAATGTTGTGACCGCACCCATGAGGGTTGCCTACGTATCCTTTTGGAGGAATCAGGTCAGTCGTAGTTCGGATAAGAGTCCGATTGAAAATAGAAGAGTTGGATTCGAAAAAGAGATTTGATTAGAACTAAGAATAGAATATTGGAATTTGAAATTTGGAATTTGAAAATATTGGACTTTGATTTGGAAAGATAGAATTTGGAAAAAAGATTTAGACTTGCTTTAGAAAGATGAAGGTTTAGGAAACCAAGACTTAGGAAAGAGAAGGGACTTAGGAAAGATTTGAGATTTAGAAAGATTTGACTCGAGTGTTGGACTTGAAATATTAGGGAAGCTTGGATTTAGGGAAGACTTAAATTAGGAAAGTTTCAATTTAGGAAAGTTTTGAATTAGGAAAGTTTTCATTTTAGGAAAGGTTTAAATTAAGAAGGTTTCAACTTAAGAAAGTTTCAATTTAAGAAAGTTTTAACTTAGGAGAGTTTTGGAATTAAGAAAGTTTCGACTTAGGAAAATTTTGAAATTTGGAAAGTTTTGAAGTTGGAATGTTTGAAAATAAGAAAGTTTTGAAAGTAGGAAAGTTTTGATTTTAGAAAGTTTGAGATTTGGAAAGATTTGAAGTTTGAGAAAGTTTAGAATTTGGAAAAATTTAAGAAGTTTAGAAGAATTTAACTTAAGAAAGTTTTGAATTTAGAAAACTTCGAATTTGGAAGGATTTGAAATTTAGAAAGTTTAGGATTTAGAAAGTTTTAGAGTTTTAGAAGATCTTGAGATTAGGAAATGTTTGAATTTAGGAAAGATTGAAAACCCTAGATTTGGAAAGCTAAGATTTGGAAAAGGGGTAGAATTAGGAAAGGGTTGAATTTAGGAAGAATTTGGAAGCTTATTGTTTAAGGAAAGATTTGAAAGTTTTAGGAAACTTAAGATTTAGGAAGGTAGGAAAGTAGGAGAGAGTTGAATTAGAAAAGATTTGGATTTTGTTTCTAAGAAGAAGTGTTTTGATTTTGTTTTCAAAAACAGAGGATTGGATCTAGTTTCCTAAATGGGAAGATTGGATTTGGTTTCCTAAAGGGAAGATTGGATTTGACAAGGATTTGGAAAGGGAGGTTGTAGAAACCCTAGATTTGGGAAGACTATAGTTTCGACGTAGAAAAGAGGTTTTGGAAATATGTAATTTTGATGTAGAAAACAGGGGGTTTTAGAAACCTAGGTTTTAAGGCAAGTTTGAAAACCATGTTTCTGGAAACAAAATTAGGGTTTCCTAATTGTTAACTCTAAGGCTTGACTTGGGCATCAAGAAAAGGGATTTTTGGAAAGTGCGTTTTTGGAAACGAGTTTTTTAAAAGGGAGTCCTAGAGAGGAGTTTTTGAAAAGTGAATTTTGAGGAGAGTATTTTGGAAAGGAGATTAAAAAGGAAGTTTTGAAAAATAGATCTTTGGAGGGAGTTTTCGAAAACAACTTTGGAAAGAAGTTTTTAGAAAGCACGTTGAAAAAGGAGGTTTTAGGAAAAGAGATTTTTGAAAATAGAGTTTTTTAGAAAGTATAAAAACATCTCATTTTTCTAAAGCAATTCTAACCATAAGAAGGCTAGAACCACTTTAAGAAAGTGGTTTTGAAAACAACAAGGGTTGAAAATATGGACCGTATCAGTCCCTTTAAATGTAACACTTTCCTAAAGCAACCCTAGCTATGGAAAGACTAGAATCACTCTAGGATTGTGATTTTGAAAACAAGTTTTGAAAAAGAAGATTTTGATGCAATTTTGAAAACAAATTTGAAAACGGTTTTGAAAATGACTTTTGGAAGAATGCAAGAATCATGATATGCACAATGCAAATATAGGGTTGTGAACCTACTTGGTTAAGGCTTCACCACATAATCAAGGGGGCCAAACCCACGTAATCTCTAGTTAGACTAAAAGCAAGCCTCCGATATGGTGACCCTTCAATAGTCTAATCCTATACATGGACCGGGAATCCCCATGTTTCAAGGGGACTAAAATAAAGAAAACCCAAGTGGGTTAGGAGAGAAAAAAGAGAGGGGGAAAGTGCAGAAACGTAAAACGAAAGCCTACCTTGTGTCTTGTTTATTTTGGGCGCCTTGCTTTTCTTCGGTCTTTGCTTCACGTTAGTCTTCATCTTGATCTTCGGGGACTCCTCTTCGACCTTCGAGAGCTTCGAGTTGCAGCAATCTAAATCTTCAATGGAGGCTTGAGGCTAGTGTATAAGTGTATGGGGTGTATATGAGTGTATAGGAGGCTAGGGTTTAGTGTATGGTGGCTAGGGTTTGGAAAACCTAGAGAAACTAGGGTTTTGGGAGTGTACGAGCCCTGTATATCAAAAGGTAGGATTTTTAGACTGAGTTTGCAGACATCCCTCACGCTGGAAGAGGTGGGATAGACCTGGCGCCTGTTGCAGTGGCACCAAACCAAAAATACTTCTGGCACCACTAGGAGTGGTGCCAGGCCAAAATTGGCTTGGTACCACTACTAGTGGCGCTAGCCAATTAGGAAACTATTAAGGTCGGCAAGCAACGTATCTTTGACTAGATTTGGGCGCCTATACTAGTGACTACCATGCAATTTTTAGCCTGGCTTCACTAGAAATGACTCTGAAAAGTTCGGGAATGATTTAAGGGACCGGGAATGGCCCGAAAGGTTGGAAAAGAGCAAGAACACTTAGAATAGCATCCCAGAGGTATTTGACTTGAAAAATGAGGATAAGATGTGTCGGAAGGGTTGACCGGGCCTTTAGGGGCAAAACGGTCAATCGGATCGAGAAGCTGCCTGGACGGACTCGGATTGTCCCGAAAAAAAACTCGTGATTTGGAAACATTATTCAAAATGTTCCCAAAGGTTGCCGGTTTGATACCCAGAGCCGGTGTGGTTGGAAAAGGTGACCGGCCCATCAGGGGCAAAACGGTCATTTCGCACCGGGTTTGCCGGAACTAACTCGGAATGATCTGGAAAGATAGAGGAAGATTGAGAATACTATAAGAAGCAATCTCAGAAAGTTACCGATTTTGATACCCAGAGTCGGTGTGGTCGGAAAAGGAGACCGGCCCACTAGGGGCAAAACGGTCATTTCGTACCGGGTTTGTCGGAACTGACTCGGAATGATCCGGAAAGGTAAACAAAATGGTCATCTTGATTGGAAAATCTCGAAATTGGCTCGAAACTGACTAGAAGGCACCTAATCATGCCGGACTGCTTTTAAGACAATCTTAGAGGGTTGGACTCACCGTTCTGAGGACTCGGGTGTGTTCTCAAGAAAAGTGTCGAAAAAGGCCAAAGGGGCAGTTTGGTCATTTTTCACCGAAGTGGGCTAGCAGGCACCGGTGTTAACCTGAGTTTTGAGTATTTTCGCAACTTTGACGGCGGTCACGTGATACTAGGGTTTGTTGGCAATTCCTTATATCGACGTGTTTACGAGTATTTCCGCTACTCTGATGGTTACGATGTTTGCGAGTATTTCTACTACTCTAACGGTTCGCGATCATTCCTGAGACTGCCTGATCTTGGGAAGCTGCTAAAGGGACTTAGTGCCTGAGAATCAACTTTCTTGAAAGGCGTGCCTAAACGGACATTTCTATATTGGCGGGCTAGTAGGGGCCAAAGGTGGACCGTTCTACCATCTAGGAGACTTGGGGTCTCGTCCCGGTCAACAGGTCTAAAGGGACTTACCGTCTCGAAGAGATTTTCTTCAAAAAATGTGCCGAATCGTCTTGAGGAATCTCCTATCTCGAGAGAGGGATTGGAATTGAAAAGGGGTCTTATCGTCTTTGGAAAGACGCACCTGATTAGAGTAGATTTACCGTCTCGAGGAATCAACTGTCTCAAGAGAGGGATTGGAATTGGAAAGGAGTCTTATCGTCTTCGGAAAGACGTGCCTGATTTGGAATTGGAAAGGGGACTTACCGTCTTCAGAAAGACGTGCCTAATTTGGAATAGATTTATCGTCTCAAAGAATCAACTGTGTCGAGAGAGGGATCAGAATTGGAAAGGGGTCTTATCGTCTTCGGAAAGACGTGTCTGATTAGGGTAGATTACCGTCTCAAGGAATCAACTGTCTCGAGAGAGGGATTGGACTTGAAAAGGACAATGCCCCTAAGGGCATTTTGGTCCTTTCGCCTCTATTTGGGCTTGGTGGGCCCGCGAAGCGATGGGATTTAGACTTAGAGAGTTGGTTTCGATTGTAATACGTCCATATTGACTTGAGTACAAGTTTGGATGGAGTGTAGACTGCCAAGCGGTCAAAAATGGGGTGCTTACAGCTGCCCCTCTTTTTCTTTCTTTGCATGTCAAAAACAGAAAACGATAGAGTAAGTGTCCCATATTGACCGTGAGGCAGTCGGAGGGACGGACTTTGGGAATTTTTCAACAACGGGGGTTAAAAAATGGATATTGGGCCTAAAAGGCCTTCGGAAACGAGTTTTGGCGGAAAAAGGGCAAAGTTGCCCAGAAGTTGGAAACTGGCGCCACTAGCAATGGCGCCTTTGGTAAATCTGTATTGGCACCACTAGCAGTGGCGCCAAGATTAGGATCAAAACCAGCAAATTGCTGGTTCAACACTGCTACAGGATTTGAAGAGTTTGGGAGAATCTTAAACCTGATTGAAAAAAAAAATTTCTTAAAGAACTGATCAGAAAAGCTTAGAGATGGATTGAAAAAATTGAGATTTGATTTTGAAAATGATTTTTGATTTTGATTTTCGAAGTAGATTTGGGAAGAAAACATTTAGCAACCTTAGAATTTGATTTTAAAAAGTGATTGTGAAGATGAACTTTTGGAAGAGAGAATTAGAAAGCCTTTTGAAAATCGATTTTGTAAAGGAACTTTTAGAAGAAAGATTTTTTGAAAACTTTTGGAGGAAAATGATAGGAAACCCCTGAGAAACTGATTTTGAAAAAGAAACTTTTGAAGTGAAGAAGTTAAGAAACTTTTCAAGAATTGTTTTTGGAAAAATAACTTTTTAAGAAACCTTTGAGAGTTGATTTTAGAAAAGAACCTATGAACGAAAAGTTTAAGAAACCCTTTAAGTTGGTTTTAGTAGAATTTATATGAAAGTTGTGTCATTCATTTTCATTTATATTTTATCTTTGGTTATTATCATTATTAAATCTTTTTTTTCTTGCTTTTATTTCTTATCTTTTAAACTGCATATACCATGTATTAATACCTCTTATCTTGACTCACCTTTCAAGATGGCATACGCGGCCAATAATTGCTTCGGAAAGGTGGCCCAAACATATTTTGTCGACAACTCTAGCCGCTCTAGGGGTAGTCAGCACTCTGCCAATCAAGCACCTTCTAGCCAGAGTGGAGGGGGAAGTAGGCCTACAGTCGACCCCTTCCCTCCAGTTGAGCCAGCCTTAGAGGATGAGATGGACGTCGAGATTTTTCACTTTTGACTTTTGGGATGGCCGACGCTATTTTGAGCTGACTACGGGTTTGGTATGACGGGTATCCTTCAGATGAGCCAGACATTTTTCACCGGTTCTTTGGTTGCATAGCTTCTCTCCTATTGGTGCAGCTTGTTTTCTGGCAATGGTTCCCTTTTGGCCACCTGACCCGTCTTTCTTGGGTAATGTGAGCTTGCCCCTACTCCCCATGAGTATGGCTTCCTCCTAGGTCTTCGGGAAGGTTCAGCTGACATTATGGGACCTATATTTCGTAATGGCTGCGTTGCGATTGTCTCTTCTCAACTTGGGCTCTGTTGTGCGGCCTTTTCTTCTGATCCGCTGCCCCAGTTTCCTCATGTCCCAGTAAAGTTCTTGTTTTTCTCATTTTGAGTTTGCGACGGATAGGGGATTGGCGTGCTTCTCAAGATTGGTCCATTTCTCCATGGTAGCCCTAGCTCTGCTTTTCCTGAACTTGTTGATGTTTCCACCGGGCGGGATGACTTGGTCGATTGTTGGTTATGTGCACTGCTTGTCAAGATTCATGAGGGGCGCTCCCATGCTCCTATGGTTGTGGGGGAGACTTTTGTGAGTCTTACGAGATTCCAGTAGATTGTTGACGCTCATTTCCGGGGATGCGCTGCTCTCTTCCAGCTTTAGGCGATCGGGCATTTTTTTGTTACTCCTTTATTCTAGCACACATGGTATCCCGAGCTTGACCATATACGTTCCCGGGCAAGATCTCAGAAAGTCACGGCAGATGAAAGGAGGCTTTCGCGGACCGTCGTAGCCTGGGTTGACTACCTCTGGAGCATGAGGTCAGGCACAGTCAGGTGGTATTCAGGATTGGTTGGTAGGTATTGCTTGAGAGGTCGGCCTTGCGAGAGGGCCTTCGTGCCCCTAGCAAGCCTGTGGGGCATTGCCCCTTTCTTCGGGATTTGGGTTTTGCGACAGCTTGGTAGGAGTCAGGATATCCCTTATTCGGCATCTGCAACTGAGTTCACTATTGTTTTTGAGGCATCGATCTCGAGAGCGCTGGTGAAGAGAGTTATGGATACATGGAAATCTTTGCTTCCTCATGTAGACGATGACGGTCCATTCTCTATCATGCCCCTTGAGACTAAGACTTATCACTATTGGCTTCGGTGCTATATGCTAGGTCCTTGCAGACTTGGGGATCTTCTCATTAAGACTCCTTTACCTCCTATAGGGTACACCGACTTCTTGACAGCTATGATTGTTCAAGGGCGTCGTCACAGGTGGGAGAACCGCCGACTGATACGAATATTGCATGATCGGTTGAGGATGAAAGATGCTGAGGTAGCATCGCTGGAGATGCAGCTAGCAGCAGCCAGATCGACACATGTTGAACCACCTTTGGGTGCTGCGAGGGGACGTAAGTGGCCACGAGGCATTCTAGGCAGTTCCACTTCCTTAGAGGGTGATGTGATGGATAGTCAGTCCTTGCGGGAGACTGTGGAGTCCCTTACCCGAGAGAGGGACATGCTTCTGGCCAGATGTGCAGACTACGAGTGAGGACGGCCTAGGTCTTCTGTAGCTGGTAATTCTTCGAGTGCTCCTCTTACGGTTGGCAAGCCAGGTGATCCTTGCCTAGCCGATTCCTCTTTTGATGATGATGGGGAGCGATATATTTTTGCCCCTCGCTCCCAGATTTGTTGATTCATGGTTTTTCAAGTCAGAAGTCATTTGATTAGGGAGGTCGAGAGTGGGCCGTTGCCCTATTCTGTACTTCTTGTCGATCACGAAAATCTGAGCTTTTTGAGATGTGTAACGGTGCTGTAGATGTCTGAGTGGTGGCTTTAGCTGCTTTTTGCATTTTACCTTGTTCCCTGTTTCTTATTTAAGAGAGAGGGAAAGACATAGAGTTAGTTTTTCTACAAAAATAGTTTAAAAATGCCCCGAAAAGGGGGGTCATCATTTTTTTATGATGATTGCTCATGGGAGTAAATGCATGATCTATTTTTTTATGAATGCACATGTTTATATAATAATTGAATTGAATGTGTGTCATACTTTTTTTTATGAATGCACAGGTTCACGTAGAAGTGGAATTGAATGCATGTTATACTTTTGGATAATGCGCCTATATGAATAAAATTAAATGTAGTGTTCCCCTATTATTTTTTTTTTTATGATAAATGCACATATTTATGTAAGAATTGAATTAAATGTATAACCTACTTCCTTACAAATGAACAGGTTCATACAGGAATGCAGTTGAATGCATGAATAGATACAAACTATATAAGAATCTAAATGGATGTACAGGTTATACATGTCATGGATATATCAGTACTACATGTATATAAGCTATTTACAAAGAATGTCCCAGGATTGCCCCAGGGCCCATACTCTCAAGATTTTGTTTCCTTTCCGGGATTCTGCCCCATTTAGTTTTGTCCCATTCTCATCGGGGTGTGATAGCATGTGCACCATTCTCCAGGGATGTTGCTATCCTATCCCTACTTTCTATAGGGTTACTGTTTGGGATTTTTCTGATCTCACTTAGTTTTCTCTCTCAGATCTCCAAAATGCCACCATGGCTCGAGCGACAACTCACATGCCCTTTGCAGAGCGATAAACAGCTAAGCCCTCATTCCGAGAAGACTTCTTTTAGGACCATAATGTAGGTTGGGTTTAGGAGTTGTGAGAAACGAAGAGATATTTAGGCTCAAAGATCTTCTTTTAGTGGGTTGTTTAAACCAAAACCATCTGAGCACACCTTGAAGCATGAGATTGCCCCTTGCATTCCCTCCCAGTTCTCCTTTCTCATCTTAGTTGTCTTGGTATTATTCAGTCTTATTTGGACTAAGCAATTTTCTTTGATCAGAGAGGACTTTAATTTGGACCATAACGTAGGCTAGGTTAAGGGGTTTATGAATGAAAGGGGTAGAAAGGCTCAAACATTATCACTTGTGGGGTTTTAAAAGACCAATGATCACCTTTGGCAACTTAACTTCCATTCATTGCTTTTTTATTTCCTTCATACTCTTGTTATTCTTTTAGATCGCTTTCTACCTTCTAATTTAAGATCCTTTTTTTTTCATCAAGAAATTTGTTGCGAAGTCAACTTTTGGAGATGCCAACTTTTTCATTTATATATTAGGATGACAGTATCTTCTTTTGAAGATCCCCACGAACACAATATCTTCTTTTCTAAAGACGCCTTTGACGCCATAACTTCTTGAAGATCACTAGTTTCATCATTGCTCATCATATTTTCTTGAAAATCACCCTTTTCATCATTGCGCATTATATCTTCTTGGAAATCACCCTTTTCATCATTGCTCATTAATTCTTACTTATGACTTTTGCCTTAACCCAATATGGGCGGTGATCATTTGGTCGGTTTTCTTGAGGAAAGTAACCGGCTCAAGTGGGCTTTACAAAGGGATTTGTTTGTGTATGGTAGAAGAAATGAGGACCTTTCATTACTTTAAATTAAATTGCTTAGTACATAAAGCCTTTATACAAAATTTAGATAATGTTTCTAAAAAATGATGTGTTTCTGCCGGATCAACTACTTTGTGCTTACCCCAGTATGGGAGATGGTTATAGGTTTGGGGATATCTGAAAAGAGATCACTAACGGCTCTAGTGGGATAAGCAAAGGATAGTGTTTATTTGGAATAAATAGAACAATGGCTTCTCATCATTTTGAGTACTCGGCTGCCCATCGCTTAGCCAGGATATCACGCAAGTGTCGCCTCTTCAATGAACTCCACACTATCTTCTTCCTATCTCTCACTCTCTCTTTGTCTCTCTAAGGTTTAACCCCCCCTTGAATGGGTTTTCCATGCTATCCCATCCTTCAAGTCGAGTCATTTACCAAATGGGGAAGAATCCCTAAATGTGACAATCGTCCACAAGAGTATGAAACAAAGGGGATAAACTAGGAACTACCTATTTTTATTTAAAAACATGATTACATGGCATGTAGTGTTCATTTAAATAAGATATGCAAGAAATAGAGAGATAAAAGGGAAACAGATGAATTTTATGAAAACCTCCCTTTTCTAGTGGACCTCTTGGTGGGAACCCCTAACAAGATTTTGAAACTGTGCTGACTGCTTTGGTATTTCATTCCCCGGGTGTATCACCAAACGACGGAGGACGAATTGACGGATCTTTTGCAATATTCGGCATGCATTTGGCAGTTAAGAGATTCTTTTATAGCAATGCATGGGTCTGATAGGACTTTGCAAATGGTAAAGCCTCCTCTGCTTGAAGTCTTCCTCTGCATGGATGGCGATTGTCATGGCATGGTGTCTTGTAGACGGATGGTTAGACCTTCTTGCTCCTTAATGTAAGCTTGGTTTATTCTAACAACTTGGCTCGTCCTTCCATGAGTTTGAATCAAGTGGAGTGCTAGAGGGATTTCATGAATTTGGTAGTGCTTTTTAACCTAGAAAAAAGAAAAAGAAAAACAGAACGCAATCAGCATGTGGAGTTAGAGATTCTATGCAATGCATGTCCTATGGAGGTCCCTTCTTTGAGGGAGTCTAGGAGTGATGACAAGTCCATTTTGGAGATGGGGTTTTGCCCCTATTATGCAATATAATACCTCTTTGGCGTGGGCCGGTTGATGATTCCCTATTTGGGCAATCCTGCCTCCACAGACAGAGAGGAATTTGGGCCCCTCTTGAGACATAGTTCTATGCATGCCATGAATCCTTAGGGTTTAAGAACCCTTAGGAGCTTTGGTAGGTTTGATTAACATGAGATTAGATTGCTCATTTCTCTTTACGGTTGATTAGATGCATGAGAATGAAATGACTTGAGTTTCTTGGAACTCTTATCTTTGAATGGATATGGGTGCATGAGCATAATAAAACTGAACATGTGGGCAATATAATAACAATAAATGAATGGTTTAGAAAAACCCCCTTCTTGTCTTGCTTCTGTCTTCAGTTCTTTGGGTACTTGGAGATGAGGAGGGGGGAGGATAGAAGACAAAAACAAAAGAGAAGTTAGTGCCTTGATTTGAAAATTTTTATGCAATGCATGTCCTAGAGGAGACTATACATGATGCATTGGCTCATTTTTTGAGATAGGGGATTTGCCCCTGTGTGCAGATACCTTACTGTCAAGTGAGAACCTTCATCCATTCATACAATCATCCCTCAATTCATTCGCAAAAATAAAAAAGTACATTGAACTTTGGGTTTAAGATACAAGAGAATTGAAATACATTTAAACAGGGGGAGGGGAGCATTTTCCTTGGGACTTCCACCTATCTAGTTTTACAAAGGGAAAACCTAAACTACTCTCGAGTCTTTGGATTCGCCTTCATTGGATTTGATGTCGACGAGGTCGCTGAGAGACCTTGTTGATCGATTGCCCCTTGTCTTTTTGGCAATCCTATCTCCGTGAGCATAGAGGGATTGGGGCCCCTCTTGTGGAATGGATTGGTATGCATGCTATGAATCCTTAGGGTTACGTTGGAACCCTTAGGGTTTGGGTAGGTTTAATGCAAGGGAGAGTGACTGTGGTGTCACTCTCAATGGGTTGATCATATGCATGAGAATGCAGTGATTTGAGTTATTTTGAACTCTTGTCTTGACATGAGATATTGAATGCATGAAAATGGATGCATAGAGTATAAGGAGAGAAAATACAGTTGAAGTAAACATGCATGCATGAGCAGTTAGACATACATTATAACAGTATGAATACAGTCAGTATAACAGCAGGAATAGATAGGTATAAATGAAAGTAAGAGTAGTAGCCCTTTCCTCCATGGTTTTGAAAAACAGTGTGCGTGTCTTAAATCTGGCAGAGGTTCGGTTATGCATGGTGTTTATATGAGTATGAGGTTGAGGGTTGACTAATGCGTCCTAAAAAGGCTCGGTCCTCGGATCTTCAAACCTAGGCCCACTCCCCGAGGTGGTACCATGATCGGTTGGTGATTCGAGCAGGGGAACCATCAGGAGGCCGTAGGCGAAGAAACTGACACAGCATCTTGCCTACAACCAATATACTGTTCCCCCTTTCTAACTAGAAAGGACATATCAGGGTAACATGCAAGTATGCAGAATGCAGGTGCACAAGTAGTGTGTGTGTGATTTTTAAAAAGTGGAGGCCCAACAACTCCCATTCATCCTGTTCATCACATTCATGCATAGCAGTTAATTAAAATTTAGAGAACAAGCGCACCTACAAAAAAAAGATGCAAGAGTTAGTATGTGGATGACAAACTTAATACAAGATAATATGAACAAATCCATGTTTTTTGTTTGTTTTTTTTTTTTTTTTTGAAAACAACTTTGAAAATTTGAAGTGAATACGATTGAACAAGTTAATTGAAGACTCTACATGGGTGAAGGGTAAAAAGACATGACTACGGCCTAACCCTCTAAGTATCCCCAGCGGAGTCGCCAGTTGACGCGCCCAGATTTTTCGCACTCGAGGAATACACACGCAAGCGGGAAAAATACTGTACTCTCTCGTTAGAACTCACCCTCCTAGAAGAATGAGTGCGACTAGGTTTGAATTGAAAATTGATTTGAATAAAGGGCTTTTAGAAAGGATTTGGAGTCGCCACCTAACTTGATTAAGGTGAGTTAGGTCACCTAAAAACTAAGCATAATCCAAAGACTACACTTAGGGTTTTTGGAAAAAAAGGTTTTTGAAATACTACCTCAAGAGAGGGTTTTTTAAGAAAACAGGTTGTTTGGCAACCTTTAGAAAACATTTAGCCCTTTTTAGAAAAATAACTCCGTTTTTGGTCTTTGAAATCAGTGATCTAAGTTCGGAGGTTGGTTACGTGTAGGGAAGACGCACTAAGCCATCACCCTACCCCGCCCTTTCGGTACCTACATGTCAATCTACCCTAGATTCACCTATGAGATTCTCCAACTAACTATTGTTTAATCCTATCCATTTTGAAAAAGAATGTTTGAAAAAGACATGATGCATGATATGCAAGTACTAGAAAAGAGAATTAAAAAATAGATTTGGAAAGAAATTGATTTGATTTGAAAAGGAAGAGATAGAAGTTTGAATTTGGAAAGAAAGTCTTGGAAATTGCAAATAGAGATTTGGAAATAGAAATTTGGAATTGGAAGTTTGAAAATAGATTGGAGACTTGAAAAAGGTTGTGGAAATAGAAATTTGAAAAATGTTGTGACCGCACCCATGAGGGTTACCTACGTATCCTTTTGGAGGAATCAGATCAGTCGTAGTTCGGACAAGAGTCCGATTGAAAATAGAAGAGTTGGATTCGAAAAAGAGATTTGATTAGAACTTAGAATAGAAGATTGGAATTTGAAATTTGAAATTTGAAAAGATTAGACTTTGATTTGGAAAGATAGAACTTGAAAAAAAGATTTAGACTTGCTTTAGAAAGATGAAGGTTTAGGAAACCTAGACTTAAGAAAGAGAAGGGATTTAGGAAAGATTTGAGATTTAGAAAGATTTGACTCGAGTGTTGGACTTGAAAGATTAGGGAAGCTTGGATTTAGGGAAGACTTAAATTAGGAAAGTTTCAATTTAGGAAAGTTTTTATTTTAGGAAAGTTTTAAATTAAGAAGGTTTCAACTTAAGAAAGTTTCAATTTAAGAAATTTTTAACTTAGGAGAGTTTTGGAATTAAGAAAGTTTCAACTTTGGAAAATTTTGAAATTTGGAAAGTTTTGAAGTTCGAATGTTTGAAAATAAGAAAGTTTTGAAAGTAGGAAAGTTTTGATTTTAGAAAGTTTGAGATTTGGAAAGATTTGAAGTTTGGGAAAGTTTAGAATTTGGAAAGATTTAGGAAGTTTAGAAGAATTTAACTTAAGAAAGTTTTGAATTTAGAATACTTTGAATTTGGAAGGATTTGAAATTTAGAAAGTTTAGGATTTAGAAAGTTTTAGAGTTTTAGAAGATCTTGAGATTAAGAAAGGTTTGAATTTAGGAAAGATTGGAAAACCTAGATTTGGAAAGCTAAGATTTGGAAAAGAGATAGAATTAGGAAAGGGTTGAATTTAGGAAAAATTTGGAAACTTAATGTTTAAGGAAAGATTTGAAAGTTTTAGGAAACTTAAGATTTAGGAAGGTAGGAAATTAGGAGAGAGTTGAATTAGGAAAGATTTAGATTTTGTTTCTAAGAAGAAGTGTTTTGATTTTGTTTCTAAAAACGGAGAATCGGATCTAGTTTCCTAAACGAGAAGATTGGATTTGGTTTCCTAAAGGGAAGATTGGATTTGACAAGGATTTGGAAAGGGAGGTTGTAGTAACCCTAGATTTGGGAAGACTATAGTTTTGACGTAGAAAAGAGGTTTTGGAAATATGTAATTTTGATGTAGAAAACAGGGGGTTTTAGAAACCTAGGTTTTAAGGCAAGTTTGAAAATCATGTTTTTGGAAAGAAAATTAGGGTTTTCTAATTGTTAGCTCTAGGGCTTGACTTGGGCATCAAGAAAAGGGATTTTTGGAAAGTGCATTTTTGGAAACGAGTTTTTTAGAAGGGAGTCCTAGAGAGGAGTTTTTGGAAAGTGAATTTTGAGGAGAGTATTTTGGAAAGGAGTTTAAAAAGGGAGTTTTGAAAAATAGATCTTTGGAGGGAGTTTTTGAAAACAACTTTGGAAAGAAGAGTTTTTAGAAAGCACGTTGAAAAAGGAGGTTTTAGGAAAAGAGATTTTTGAAAATAGAGTTTTTTGAAAAGTATAAAAACATCTCACTTTCCTAAAGCGATTCTAATCATAAGAAGGCTAGAACCACTTTAAGTGAGTGGTTTTGAAAACAACAAGGGTTGAAAATATGGACCATATCGGTCCCTTTAAATGTAACATGTTTCTAAAGCAGCCCTAGTCATGTAAAGACTAGAATCACTCTAGGATTGTGATTTTGAAAATAAGTTTTGAAAAAGAAAATTTTGATGCAATTTTGAAAACGATTTTGAAAATGACTTTTGGAAGAATGCAAGAATCATGATATACACAATGCAAATTTGGGGTTGTGAACATACAAGGTTAAGGCTTTACCACATAATCAATGGGGCCAAACCCACGTGGTCTCTGGTTAGATTAAAAGAAAGCCCCCGACACGGTGACCCTCCAATAGTCTAATCCTACACATGAACTTGGAATCCCCCTGTTTTAAGCTTGCGAAGAAAGGGGGAAACAGATGGGGGATTAAAATAGAGAAAACCCAAGTGGGTTAGGAGAGAAAAGAGAGAGGGGGAAAGTGCAGAAACGTAAAACGAAAGCCTTCCTTGTGTCTTGTTTATTTTGCGCGCTTTGCTTTTCTTCGGTCTTTGCTTCACGTCAGTCTTCATCTTGATCTTCAGGGACTCTTCTTCGGCCTTCGAGAGCTTCAAGTTACAGCAATCTAAATCTTCAATGGAGGCTTGAGGTCAATGTATAAGTGTATGGGAGTGTGTATGAGTGTATAGGAGGCTAGGGTTTAGTGTATGGTGGCTAGGGTTTGGAAAACCTAGAGAAACTAGGGTTTTGGGAGTGTACGAGCTCTGTATATTGAAATTTAGGATTTTTTGGCTGAGTCTGCGGACATCCCTCATGCTGGAAGAGTCTCTGCATTTATAGAGGTGGGATAGACCTGGCGCTTGTTGTAGTGGCGCTAGGCCAAAAATACTTCTAGTGGCGCTAGGCCAAATATTGGCTTGGCGCCACTAGTAGTGGAGCCAACCAATTAGGAAACTATTAAGGTCAGAAAACAACGTATCTTTGACTAGATTTGGGTGCCTGTACTGCTGACTACCATGCAATTTTTAGCCTGGCTTCACTAAGAGTGACTCTGAAAAGTCTGGAAATGATTTAAGGAACTGGGAATGACCCGGAAGGCCGAAAAGGAGCAGAAACACTTAGAATAGTGTCCTAAAGGTATTTGACTTGAAAAATGAGGATAAGATGTGTCGGAAGGGTTGATCGGGCCTTTAGGGGCAAAACAGTCTATCGAATAGGGAAGCTACCGGGATGGACTTGGACTATCCCGAAAGAAAACTCATGAATTGGAAACATTATTTAGAATATTCCCAAAGGTTGCCGGTTTGATTCCCAAAGCCGGTGTGGTCGGAAAAGGTGACCGGCCCACCAGAGGCAAAACGGTCATTTCGCACTGGATTTGCCGGAGCTGACTCGGAATGATCTGGAAAGATAGAGGAAGGTTGAGAATACTATAAGAAGTAATTTCAAGAAGTTACCAGTTTTGATACCCAGTGCCGGTGTGGTTAGAAAAGGAGACCAGCTTACCAAGGGCAAAACGGTCATTTCGTACCGGGTTTGCCATAATTGACTTGGAATGATCTGGAAAGGTAAAGGAAGGCCGAGAATCCTATAAGAAGTATTCTCAGGAGGTTACCGGTTTGATACCCAGAGCCGGACTGGTCTCCGGGGCGTTTGGATGCCTAGGGGCAAAATGGTCATCTTGACCGGAAAGTCTCGGAATTGGCCCGAAACTGACTAGAAGGCACCTAATCATGCTGGACTGCTTTTAAGACAATCTTTGAGGGTTGGACTCACCATTTTGAGGACTTGGGTGTGTTCTCGAGAAACGTGTCGGAAAAGACCCAAGGGGCAGTTTGGTCATTTTTCACCGAAGTGGGCTAGCAGGCACCAGTGTTGACCTGGGTTTTGAGTGTTTTTGCCATTCTAACGGTGGTCGCGTGATACAAGAGTTTGTTGACAATTCCCTATATCGACCTTTTTACGAGTGTTTCCTCTGACGGTTGTGATGTTTGCGAGTATTTCCGCTACTCTGACGGTTCACGATCATTCCCGAGACTGCTTGATCTTGGGAAGCTGCTAAAGGGACTTAGCGCCTGATAATCAACTTTCTCGAAAGGCGTGCCTAAACAGACATTTCTGCATTGGCGGGCTAGTAGGCGCCAAAGGTGGACCGTTCTACCATCTAGGGGACTTGGGGTCTCATCCCGGTCAACAGGTTTAAAGGGACTTACCGTCTCGAAGAGATTTTTTTCAAAAAACATGCCGGACCGTCTCGAGGAATCACCTGTCTCGAGAGAGGGATTGGAATTGGAAAAAGGTTTTATCGTCTTCGGAAAGACACGCCTGATTGGAGTAGATTTACCGTTTCGAGGAATCAACTGTCTTAAGAGAGGGATTGGAATTGGAAAGGGGTCTTATCGTCTTCGGAAAGACGTGCCTGATTTGGAACTGGAAAAGGGACTTATCGTGTTTGGAAAGTTGTGCCTAATTTGGAATAAATTCACCGTCTCGAGGAATCAACTGTTTCGAGAGAGGGATTGGAATTGGAAAGGGGTCTTATCGTCTTTACAAAGACATGCCTAATTGGAGTAGATTACCGTCTCGAGGAATCAACTGTGTCGAGAGAGGGATTGGACTTGAAAAGGACAATGCCCCTAAGGGCATTTTGGTCCTTTCGCCTCTATTTGGGCTTGGTGGGCCCGCAAAGTGATGGGATTTAGATTTAGAGAGTTGGTTTCGATTGTAATACGTCCATATTGACTTGAGTACAAGTTTGGACGGAGTGTAGATTGCCGAGCGGTAAAAAATGGGGTGCTTACAGTGGTCATAGTGGGTCAAAGTAAAGCACTAAGAAAAATATGTCCAACAAAAGAAAACAATCGCAAAAAGTGTTCATAAAAATAATAAAAAATCGGTAATGGTAAATACAAAAAACAAAAATAGAAGCATAAGGGAAGGAAGGAAAGTACCAGTTGACCAAAATTATTAACAATGATCACCAGTATCAAAATCAAAGTCGAATGATAGGTTTGAGTCCCCTCCCTTCTTTCAAAATAGAAACCCACATCACAAAACCTAAAGTCCTCTCAAATCAAGATTGAATTGCTTAGTCCAAATGAGCTTGTCGGAATATAGTCTTGGCAAAGGAAGCTGGGAGATGACCAAACATTATTTAGAAGTTTCTCAATAGAAATCAGAGACCTGGCCAAAGAAAGAGAGAGGGAGAATAAAGAAAAAGGCATATTTTCGAGGATGCGGTGAAAACCCAAAATGACGCCACAGGTAAAAAGGTAGGGTTGTGGCAAGATACAAAACTATTGCCTTAGTGAAAACCTGTAAAGGCGCCATGGTGCAAAAATGACAGAGCTGGGATTGACAAAAACCCACACGGGTGCCAATAGCCAACAAAAAAAAAAAAAAGGGTAAGAGGTAATCCAAAGCATGGACACTCCCAGAAATCACAAGTATGAAGCAACAGTGGATAAGTCAAATGATGTCTTGAAAAGTATTCTTCGAATTAGCCTAGCCAAGGTTAAAGGAAGCAGAGGGTCCTTTCCTAGGACAATAAGTCAATCAATGCATAAAGCAACAAGGAGTAATTTCCATTCAAATTTCTTAAACATGCTGTTGTACTAACTATGTAGGGAAAACATCTTAGATATGTAAAAGGCTATAAATCCATATGGCAAAAAGAAGAAAATACTAAAATGAAATTTGTCTCTATACAAATACAGGTATCAAAAAATCTGGAAACAAATCAGGAATGAGGAGCGAAGATGTAACTCTTTCTATCATCATCAAAAGAAGAGTCAACCATCCATCAGCTCGCCACCCACATCATCAATAAGAGGTGCACTTAAAGAAGCACCAGCCGACATTGATCCAAGCCTACCTTGCTCATAGTCTGTACACCTAGCTAGAAGAGCATCCCTCTCCCGGGTAAGGGACTCCACAGTCTCCCTTGGAGACTGAATATTAACAATATCATCTTTTGGGGGAGTAGAAACATCTGGGGCACCTCATGACTACTTCTGTCCCCACGCAGTACTCAAGAGTAGGCTATCGTGTGTTGATGTGGCCACTGCTAGCAGTATCTCTACAGAAGCCACCTCAACATCCCTCACCCTCAATCAATCATGCAACATTTGTATTAGTCTTCAATTTTGTCGCTTGTGACGATGCCCATGAACAATCGAAGCCGTCAAGAAGTTTCTATATCCCACAGAGGGCAGAGGAGTCTTAAAAAGTATCCCCAAGCATGCTAAGTCCTAACATATACCGGTGGAACTAGTAATGGTAGTTCTTAGTCTCAATGGGCATGCCGGAAAATGGGCCATTATCATCCACATGGGGAAGCAAGGATCACCACATGTCCATAACCCTCTCTACTAATGCTCTTGGGATCATTGCCTTAAAGACAAGGCTAAACTTTGTTTCCGATGCCAGATAAGGGATGTTTTGACTCCTGCCAAACTGTCACAAAACAATAATCCCAAAGAAAAGGGCAATGCCTGGCAAACCTGCCCAAGGCACGATGGCCCTCTTAAAAGGCCGTACTCTCAAGCAATACCTACCAATCAATCCTGCATACTACCTGACCGTGTCAAAACTCCTGCCCTAAAGATAGGTAGCCCATGCCATCGCAATTTGTGGAAGTCTCTCACCATCCATGATAACTCTTTGAGATAATGCCAGAGAATGTATATGGTTAAGCTCAGGATACCATGTATGTAGAAAAAGAGGAGTAACGAATAAGTGCCCAATCGCCCAAAGCTAGAAAAGTGCAGCATATCACCGAAAATGAGCATCGACCCCTTGCTAAAAATTGGTGAGGCTCACGAAGGTCTCTCCCACAACCATGGGAGCATATGAGTGTCCCTCACGAATCTTGGTAAGCAGTGCACATAATCGACAGTCGATCAAATCATCTCCCTACGAAAACATCAAGAAGCTCAGGAGAAGCAAAGCTAGGGCTACCATACGATAAATGGACCAATCCTGAAATTTATGCCAATTGCTCGAATGAGCTCCCATACCCATCACAAACTCAAAATGAGAAAATAAGAACTACACTGGAACATAAGAAAACTAGGGCAGGAGGTCAGAAGAAAGAACTGCACGTTGGAGCCCAAGCTGAGACGAGCCAACCGTGATGCAACCATTAAGAAAGATAGGTCTCACAATGTTAGCCAAATCATCTAAAAAACCAAGGAGAAAATCGTACTTGTGAAAAGTAGGAGTAAGCTCACATTCCCTAAAATGGAAAAGAGATAAGTCAAGCTATCAGAAGGGAACCACTGCCTTTATGAATCCCAGAACAAGCTGCATTGACAGGAGTGAAGCCATACGACCAAAGGACTGGCGGAAGATGTCTTGCTCATCTGGAGGATACCAGTCATGCCAAGCTCTCAATCGGCTCAAAATAGCATTTGCCATCCTGAAAGTCAAATCAAGGTAAAGATATCAATATATGATATATACAGTTCAAAAAGATAAGAGGTTCAGAAAAAGAGAGCAAGGAAAAGAATGAATGGCACAAGTCTCAGCAGAGTCTACTCAAAACAACTCAAAAAGATTTTTAAACTTTTTCCTTCCAAAATTTATTTCAAAATCAAATCTCAAAGGTTTCAGTCAAAATCCATCTCAAAATTTTTCTTAGCCTCTTCTTCAAAAGGTTTCTATTCCAAATCAAGTTTGAAGGTATTCTAAAACTTTTTCCTTCAAAAAGTCTTGTTCAAAATCAATCCTCAAAGATTTTCAAGGTTTCAATCCCCAAAACTCTCCCTTCCAAAGTTTTTATTAATTTTGAAGTTTTTTAAATTCAAAATCAATTTTCAACGGTTTTTAAATTTTTCCTTCAAAAGTTTTGTTCAAAGTCCATTTTCAAAGGTTTCCCAAACTTTTCCTTTAAAAGTTTTATTCAAAATTTCATTTTCAAAGATTTTCCTAAGACCCTCAAGTTTCTCGAGGTCTTCTCTACCAAAAAGGCCCCACCCTCGAAGTTTTTATATCTTTTTCCTTCAAAAAGATTTTATTTCAAAGATTTTCTAACTCTCCTCTAATTTTGAAACATTTTGACAGAATCTCATTTATAAATGGTCCCTACAACACCCAAGACGTGACAACGAAATACAAACCATGCACCCCACGACATCACTATCATATAGCACCAACACGCATAAAATAATCTGTGCACATTCCTAAGATTTTTTAATTTTCAATCACAGGTTCTATTTTTCAAAAATTCAAGGGTCTTCAAAATTATCACAAATTCTCTCAAAACTACTTCAAATATTTTTTAAAATATTCTCATATATTTCTAAATACCAAACTCAAACAATTCCATCAATTCCTCAATTTTTCTTATTTTCAAGCATTTTCTATTTTTTAAAAAATCAAAATTTTAAAAAGTTTTCAAAAAATCACAAAACTTCATACGGTTTTTTAACACTTTTTTCTGAGGCACATGATGCAAAAATCTAGTCAGAAAACTCAATACCTAAAGCTATTGAAGCAAATTTTCAATTCCTACAGAAACCCTTTACATAAATATGAAAAACTACTCAAACTCAATTAAACGAGCATCGAAATGCAGAAATAACTCCACCAGACTGTCCAAAGCATATAAAAATATCAATTTCAACTATTTACATGACTCAAACGAAATTCTACAAATCAAAATCAACCAAAAAAAAAAAAAAACTCACCTCTTGGAGTTCTCCGGCAAAATCTTCTTTTCTGGTAACAACTCCAGCGACGATGACTACTTCCAACAACTCTTCGGGGTCCCCTAAACTCACTCCTTCAATGCTCAAGAGTCCTTCCTTGCAAAAGTTCAAGAGAAGTTCTCGAATTCTCGATTTCCCTTTCAAACCTGCAAGCTTCAAAAGAAAGTTGCGTTGCTGTTTTAATTCCCAAGCCTGGCACCACTAGTAGTGGCGCCAAGGAATTTTTATGCCTGGTGCCATTCCTAGTGGTGCCAAAGTTAAATTCCGGGAAACTCCTAGTTAAAAACTCACTCCTTCAATGCTTTGCCCTTTTGCCCGCTAAAATTCAATTTCAAATGCCCCGTTGGGCCAATCTACTATTTTCAAGCTTCAGTCTTCAAAAAATCTTTAAATTTCATCCCTCCGATTGCCTCGCGGTTAACACAGGACCCTTACTTTATTGTTTTCTGCCTTCGACAAGCAAAGACAGAAAAAGAGGGGTAGCTGTAAGCACCCCATATTTGCTGACTCAGCAATCTCCGGCCCAATCAGACTCACATTCAAGCCGACATAGACACATACAAGTCTAAACCAACTTTCTAAATTCAATCTAGTCAATCAATCGCTTTGCGGGCTTGCCGGGCCTAATAGAAGCAAAATGGCCAAAATGCCCTTGTAACATTGCTTGGCCGATTCCAGTTGGCACGTCTTCCTAAAGACGGTAAGTCCTTATTTCAACTTCAATTCCAGTTCCAATTCCAGTCCAAGTTAATCAAATTCAATCCAGCCCATCTTCCGAGAAAGTTGATTGCTTAGATAATAAGTCTATCCAGTCTGTCATGTTTACCGAGAAACTCCTCAGAACTATAAGTCTCTTCAAACTTGTCGACTTGGATGAGACCCAAGTCGCGAGATGGTAGAACGGTTCACTTCTGGCTCTTGCCAGCCACCAATCTAGAATGTCTGTTATCTGGCACGTCTTTTGAGAAAGTTGATCCCTCAAACGATAAAACTATCCAACAGCTTCTCGAGATCAGGCATTCTTGGGAATGAATGCACACCGTTAGAGTGACAAAAACACTCACAAACATCACAACCATTAGAGTGATAGAAAGACTCGCAAATAGGTTGACATTGAGAATTGCCAACAAACCCCCTATGTCACAGGACTGAATAAGCTTTTTGGCCACAATACGTTTATCGAAGGGTAGGATACCTTTGGAAACCAACTTATGAGACACTGTTAGAGTGACGAAAACCCTCAAAATTTAGGTCAACAGTAGTGCCTGCTAGCCCACTCCAGTGAAAAATGACCAAATTACCCATTGGGCCCTTCTGACACGCTTCTCGAGAAGGTACCTAAGCCCTCAGAGCGATAAGTCCACCCTTCCAAGATTGTTCCAAAGACAATCCGGCATGTTTAAGTGCTTCCCAGTCAGTTCCAGATCAATTCCGAGACCATCCGGTCAAAATGACCATTTTGCCCTTAAGTATCCAATTGCCTTTAGGAACCACACTAGCTCTGGTTATCAAACCGATTACCTCCTGAGGATGCTTTTAATAGTATTTTCAATCTTATAACACTTTTTCGGACCATTCTAAGTCTATTCTGGTAATCCCAGTGTAAAATGATCATTTTGCCCCTAGTGGGCCGATCATTTTTTCCAACCACACTGACTCTAGGTATCAAACCGGCAAGCTCTCGGAATACTTTTGATAGTGTTTCCAACCTTTCAGTCTCCTCACGGGTCATTCTGAGCCCATTTCAGTGTTTTTTCAATTCAAATAACCATTTTGCCCCTAGTGAGCTGGTTAACCTTTTTAAATATTCCGACATTGTGTCTTAAGTTCATTACCTCTGGGACATTCTTTCAAGGGTTCCTATCTATCCCCAGCCTTTTGGGTTATTCCCGAACCTTCCGGAGTCCCTCTTAGTGGAGCCAAACAAAAAATTGCATGGTAATCATTAGGACAAACACTAAAATCTTTTGCCTTGCCTCCTAAGGGTCAAAAGATATATTTCTTGCGGCCTTAAAACTTTTCTAAGTGGCTGGCGCCACTAGTAGTGGCACCAAGCCAATAAATAGCCTGGAACCACTAGGAGTGGTGCCAAGGTTAAATTTTCACTGACGCCACTACAACAAGCACCAGTTCCTGTTTTAATTGCCCATAAATACAGACCCTCTTCCTGCATAAAAAGGGTCCACAAACTCAGTCTAAAAACTCTGTCTGTCTGGAGATAGAGCTCGAAGTTCTTCAAAACCTTAATTCTCTCAAGCCTCTTCAAGCCCTAGCCTCCATACACTCAAACCCTAGCCTCTATATATCTTACACACTTAAACACAAGCCTCCAAGAATCCATTGAAGATTAAGTACTGCTTCAAAGCTTTCAAAGTTCAAGCCAAGTAAAGCAAAGAAAGTAATCAAAGCAAGAAGAATATGAGGTTGGTATTTTATTTACTATTATGTAATTCCCCTATTTCTTCTCTCTCTTAACCCACTTGGGTTTTTTCTTCTATTTTAATCCCCATATTCTACCTCATCTTCTTGCATGCACAAAACAAGGGACTCCTTGATTCATGCCTAAGAAGGACTGTTGAAGGTCACCATGCTAGAGGCTTTCTTCTAGTTCAACCTTAGATGGTGCGGGTTCGGCACTCTTGATTATATGATGAAGCCAACCTTGTTTGTTCACAACCTTATTGCATTATGGTTATCATGTTCATATCTTACATTTAAAATTACATTCAAAGTTGTTTTTAAACTTGCATCAAAGTTCTCTTTCAAAACTTGAATTCAAAATCTCCTTATTTCAAACTTGTTTTCAAAATCACACTCCTAGGATGATTCTAGCTATTCCATGGTTAGAGTTGTTTTAGGAAAGTGCCACATTCAATGTGATCAACAAGGTCCAAATTTTGGGTGTAAACCACAAATTGTTTTCATCAAAACCACAAGCTTAAGATGATTCTTGCTCTTCCATGGTTAGAGTTGTTTTAAGAAAGTGTTATATTCAATGTGATCATTATGGTCCATATTTTAAACCCTATTTGTTTTTAAAATTACAACTCTAGAATGGTCCTAATCTTTTCATGATTGGAATCGTTTTAGGAAAGTGAGACATTCAAGAAACTTGCAAAAGTCTATATTCAAACCTCTTTCCAAATCGTTTTGCAAATCTACTTTCTAAAAACTCTTTTCAAAGATCTACTTTCCAAAAACTCTTTGCCTTGCAGTCGACGTCAAACCCTAGAACCCATGAGTAGGAAACCCTAATTGTTTTCTTAAAAATATGACATTCTATTTTGCCTCAAATCAAAGGTTTTCAAAATTATTTTCTACATCAAATCATAAATTTTCAAAACTCTTTTTCTACACCAAATCATAGATTCAAATTCAAGATTTCTAAAACTCAACCTTTCCAACTCCAAGTCAAATCAAATCTCCAATTTTGGAAACAAAATTAAATCATCTATTTTTAGAAATAAAATCCAATCTTCAACTTTATGAAATAGAAATCAAATCTTTCCTAATTTCAAAATCTTTCCAAATCCCGACTTTTTAAATTTCAAACAATCCAATCTTTCCTAATTCTAATCTTTTCTAATTTCAATCTTTCTGAAATCCAAACTTTCAAGCCTTTCTTAATTTCAAATTTTCAAATCTTATTTCCAAATTTCAAAGTTCAAACCTTTCCTAAAATGGATCTTTCTAAATTCAAATCTTTCCAAAATTAACTCTTTCCTAAAATGAAAACTTTTCAAAAATAAAACTTTCCTAAAATGGAATCTTCTTAATTCAAAGATTTCCTAAATTCAAGTTTTCCAAATGCTAACTTTTCAAATTCTTTAAAATCAAATATTTCTAAACCAATTTAAATCTTTACAAGTCTTTTCAAGTCAAGTGTTTCTAAATTAAATCAACCCCTTCCCTAACCTTTTCTAATTCAAAACTTTTCTAATTCGAAACTTTCCTAAAACAAGACTTTTCTAGTTCAAAACTTTCTTAATTTGGAGTTACCTAAATCAAGCTTTCCTAAAGGTAAACTTTTCAAGTTTTAATCAAACCTTCCTTTTTCAATTGTATGCTTCAACCCTAGGTTACCTAAACCCTAGGAGGCGAAGCCCTAATTCAACCCTAACCGTAAAGTTAGGAAGTTTCAACTCTTTTCAAGAACTCTTCTAAAACTCTTTTCTAAACCAATATGGTTTTGAAACTCCAATTCAAGTCAAGATGACTTCAAAATTCTATTCAATCTTTCCAAATCTAGTCTGAGTTCTACTTCAAAGCCGAATTTCAAATCCTTAAGTTTAATTTCAAATCAAAGTCAATTCCAAATTCAATTTCAAATCAATGTCAATTCCAAGTTCAATTTCAAATCAAAGTCAATTTCAAATCAAAGTTCAATTTTTAATCTTCTAATCAAAGTTCCAAATCAAACATTTTTCAAACTTTTTAAAGACCTCAAAGTGTCTATTTTATATCGGACCCTGAGTCCGAACTACGACTAACTTGATTCCCTACAAAAGGATACGTATGCAACCCTCATAAGTGCGGTCACAACCTTTTTCAAGTTTTCAATTCCATAACCTTTTTCAAGTTTCTAATTCCATAACCTTATTCACGCTTCAAATCCTGTCTTGAAATCTATTTTTAAAAACAAATTCTTTTCTTGCACTTGCATGTCATGCACCATATCAAATTTCTTTTCAAAATTCTTTTCAAAGTGGACATAATTGGACATTGGACATTCGAAGATTCTAAATGAGTGAACCTATGGTAAATAGGCATATAGGTACCGCAAGGGCCAGATAGGATGATAGCCTAGAGTCACTGTTTTCAAAGACCAAAAAGCGGAGTTATTTTTTAAAAAGAGCTTAAATCTTTCTAACAGTTGCAAGCTAAACCCTCTTTTGAGGAAGTTTTCAAAATCTTTTCAAAACCCTTAAGTCTAATCTTCAAATTGCATTTAGTTTTAGGTGACCTAACTCACCTTAACAAAGTTAGGTGGTGACTCCAAATCTTTTTCAAAAGTCCTTAATCAAATCAATTTCTAGTTCAAATCTAGTCGCACTCGTCTTTCTAGGGGGATGAGTTCTAACGAGAGAGTACCGTGTTTTTCTCACTTGTGTATTTTTCTGAGTGCAAAAAACTGGGGCGCAACACATGCAAGCTCTTATTAGCCTTTTTTTTTTCCCTTAAGACACACTTTAAACAACTGATTAAACTTTTGATGAATTTTCTCATCATCACTATCAGAGTCATTTTGATTTAACTCATGAGAATATTGATGATCATGGGAAGATATACTTGCTGGGGACTGTGAAATTTTTCACGACTTAGCTTTAGTGTATATGCATAATACAAAAAAATCTGATCTGATTTGCATAGCCTAATCTACTTGATTAAAATCATACCTTCGAGATCTCTCTAGTTTGATCTCAAATAAAAAGTAACAGTAGCAAGAAAAAATTAAGGTCGAACTCAACATTCGAACTTCTGCTGTATCCCTCGTATCACGCCTTACTCTAGAGAGAGTGGGCTCACACCTGCTAGCGTTTCTCTTCCTCACAAAAAGGTATATCTCTCAATTATGAGCAAGTGTGTCACCCTAGCTGTTCTTAGAGTGCCTATATATAGAGGCTATAGCAGGGACCATAAGATTAGTATAACTAGGGCTTCCTATGCAAATAAGGATTCCTAATCTAAGCAAGATTAATCTCTATTTACGTAAATTATAATTTATATCACTAATAAATTATAATTGCACTCCATATCATACTAGGAATTATGTTTCGAGTTCTATATTATTAAATGCTTATTTATTTCTCCACGTTAAGGTTACAAATATTTGTCTATTAAATTAAATTACAGACAATTAAATTTAATAGACTTATTCAATTCCTTGAGACCTTCTGTAAACACTCCATTTTTGCGCACTCGGCAGTCTCCAGTCCGTCTAGACTTGTATTCAAGTCAATATGGACATATTCTGAGTCAACTCAATTTTCCAATCCTAATCTAGTCAATCCATCGCTTTGTGGGCCCGTCGGGCTCAAATAGAGGCAAAATGACCAAAATGCCCTTAGGGGGCATTGTTCGGTCCAATTCCAGTGGGCGCATCTTCTCAAAGACGGTAAGTCCCCTTTTCAAATCCAATTCCAATTCCAATCTATCTCTCAAGAAAGTTGATTCCTCGACCCGGTAAGTCCATCTTGTCCGGCACGTTTCCAAGTGAACTCTTTGGAATGGTAAGTCCCTTCAAACCCATCGACCGGGACGAAACCCCAAGTCCCTAAGATGGTAGAACGGTCCACCTTTGGCGCCTGCTAGCCCTCCAATAAAGCAATATTCATTTCAGCACGCCTTCTGAGAAAGTTGATTCTTCAGGCGCTAAGTCCACTTAGCAGCTTCCAGAGATTAAGCAGTCTCTGGAATGATCGCAACCCGTTAGAGTAATGGAAATACTCGTAAACATCGCAACCGTTAGAGTGGCGAAAACACTTATAAACAGGTCGATATAGGAAATTGTCAGCAAACCCTTATATCATGGGACCACTGTCAGAGTGACGGAAACACTCAAAACCCAGGTCAACATCGGTGCCTGTTAGCCTACTATGGTGAAAAATGACCAAATGGCCCCTAAGGCCATTTTCGGCACGTGTCTCGAGACAGTACCTAAGTTCTCATAACGATAAGTCTACCCTTCCAAGATTGTCTTAAAGACAATCCGACAGGTTTAGGTACCTTCAAATCAGTTTCGGGCCAATTCTGAGACATTCCGGTCAAGATGACCATTTTGCCCCTAGGCATCCGAACGCCCTGGGAACCACACCGGCTCTAGGTATCAAACTGGTAACTCCCAGAGAATGATTCTTATAGCATCCCCTGCCTTTTGATACATTTCTAGATCATTTCGAGTCAGTTCCGGCAAATCTGGTGTAAAATGACCGTTTTGCCCCTAGTGGGCCGATCTCCTTTTTTGACCACATCGGCTCTGGGAATCAAACCGGTAAACTCCTAAAACATTCTGGTTAATGTTTCCAGGCTCTTAAGTCTTCTTCCAGGATATTCCGCGTCTATTCCGGCAGCTTTCCGTCCCAATTGACCGTTTTGCCCCTAATGGCCCGGTCAACCCTTCTAACAAATCTCGTCATCATTTTTCAAGTCTAATACCTCTGGGACTCTATTCTAGGAGTTCCTTTTCCTTTTCAGCCTTCTGGGCCATTCCTGGCCCCTTCAAATGATTCCTGCACTTTTCGAAGTCACTCCTAGTGAAGCTATGCTAAAAATTGCTTGGTAGTCACTAGTACAAGCGCCCAAATCTTCTGAAGATACGTTGCTTACAGACCTTAAAACTTTCCTAAGTTGCTCGCACCACTAGTAGTGGCGCCAAGTCAAATTTTGGCCTAGCGCCACTCTTAGTGGCGTCAGAAGGATTTTTGGCCTAGCGCCACTACAACAGACGCCCAGTCATTCTTCTCTCTATAAATACAGAGCCTCTTCTTCCAGTGTGAAAAGGGTCTGCAAACTCAGTCTAAAAAATCTCATCTTCAATATACAGAGCTCGTCGCCTCCATAAACCCTAGTCTTCTTTTGGTTACCCTAAACCCTAGCCTCCATACACAAATCCTAGCTCACATACACTCCTATACACTCATACAATAGCCTCCAAAGCTTCCATTGAAGACTTGAAGTACTGCAACCTAAAGCTCTCGAAGATCAAGACAAGCCCTTGAAGACTGACGCAAAGCGAAGCGAGGACCAACATAAAGCAAAGCAAGAAAAGCAAGCAAAATAAAAAGAAACAAGGTAGGCCCTCTATTTAAAGTTTACGCATCTTCCCCCCTCTCTCTTCTCCCTCCGAACCCACTTGGGTTTTCTTCTATTTTAATCCCCCATCTTCTTTCCCCCTTTTCTTGCATGCTTGAAACAAGGGACTTCCCGGTCCATGTGTAGGATTAGGCTATTGAAGGTCACCGTGTTAGGGACTTTCTCTTAGTTTAACCGGAGACCATGTGGGTTCGGCCCCCTTGATTATGTGGTGAAGCCTTAACCCTGTATGTTCACGATCCCAACTTGCATTGTGCATATCATGATCTTGCATCTCTTCAAAATTCGTTTTTAAACTTGTTTCCAAAAGCTTGCATTCAAATTGTTTTCGAACTTGCATCAAAATCTTCTTTTTCAAAACTTGTTTTTCAAAATCACAATCCTAAGGTAATTCTAGCTTTTCCATGGCTAGGGTTGCTTTAGGAAAGTGTTACATTTAAAGTGACTAATATGATCCATATTTTCAAATCATTGTTGTTTTCAAAACCACTATCTTAAAGTGGTTCTAGCCTTCTTATGGTTAGAATCACTTTAAGAAAGTGAGATATTTTTATAGACTTTCTAAAAACTCTTTTCAAATCTCTCCTCCTAAAAATCTCTTTCCCAACATATTTTTTAAAAACTCTCTTCAATCTCCTTTTCGAAAATTCCTTGTCAAAATTATTTTTTAAAAACTCCCTTCAAAAATCTATTTCCCAAAACTCTTTTTAAACTCCTTTCCAAAAAAAAAAAAAAAACTCTTTTCAAAATCCCTTTCCAAAAACTCTCTTTTCAAAATCCCTTTCTAAAAACTTTCTTTTCAAAATTCGCTTTCCAAAAACTCCTTTTTAAGATCTCCTTCCAAAACCTCTCTTTCCAAAAACTCTCAAAGTTTTACCTTCCAAAATCTCTTCCCAAAAACATTCTTTTCAAAATTCACTTTATAAAAACTCCTCTCTAGGATTTCCTTTCAAAAATCTCCCTTTCCAAAAACTCACTTTCCAAAAATCTCTTTTCTTAGAGTTCAAGTTAAACCCTAGAGCCAACGATTAGGAAACCCTAACTTCCTTTCCTAAAACATGATTCTCAATCTTGCCTCAAAACCTAGGTTTTCAAAATTTCCTTTTTACATCTAAATCATAAGTTTCCAAAACCTATTTTCTACATCAAAATTATAGTTTCCCAAATCTAAGGTTTCCAAAATTTCATTTTTCAAATCCATGCCAAATCCAATCTTTCCTTTAGGAAACTAGATCCAATCCTCCGTTTTTTGAAACAAAATAAAAAACACCTCTTTTAGAAACAAAATCCAATCCTTTATTTTAAAAAATAGGAATCTCAATCCTTCCAAATCCAAATCTTTCCTAATTTAAATCCTTCATAATCTCATACTTTTCTAAACCTTAAGTTTCTAAAACTAAAACTTTTAAATCTTCCCTTAAACTTTAAACTTCTTAATCTTTCCTAAACTCAAACCTTTCCTAATTTCAAATCTTTGCAAATCCAAAACTTTCTTAAGTCAAAACTTTCTAAATTCAAAACTTTCTTAAGTCACAACTTTCTAAATTCTAGACTTTCTTAAAACGAAACTATTCTTAATTCAAAACTTTCCTAAATCGAAACTTTCCTAAAATAAAACTTTCCTATAGTAGAACTTTCCCAATTCGAACTTTTCCTAACTTTTCAATTCCAAATTCCAATTTCAAATCTTCTATTCTAAGTTCAAACCAAACTCCTTTTTCCAATCAATCTCTTTTTCAAATCAAACATTCTATTTTCTATCGGACTCTTGTCCGAACTACGATTGACTGGATTCTTAAAAAAGGATACGTAGGTAACCCTCATGGGTGCGGTCACAACCTTTTTTTCAAGCTTCTATTTCTACAACTTTTTCCAACTTCCAATTCCATAATCTATTCCAAACTTCCAATTCCAAATTTCTATTTCCAAATCTATATTTCTAATCTCCAAAAATTTCTTTCAAAATAAAATCTATCTCTTCAAGTCTCTTTTCTAAAATCAAATCAAGTTCTTTTCCAATCTATTTCTAAATCAAATCTTTCTATTGCATTTACATATCATGCATCATGTCTTTTCAAAAATTCTTTTCTAAAGTGGATAGTTTTGGACATTTGTTATTTAAAGACTGTCATAGGTGAATCTAGGGTGAATAGACATGTAGGTACTGCAAGGGCGGGGTAGGGTGATGGCTTACTGGGTCTTCCCTATACCTAACGAACCTCCAAACCTAGATCACTATTTTCAAAGACCAAATGGAGTTATTTTAAAAAATGGCTTAAATATTTTCTAAAGGCTGCCAAATAACCTGTTTTCTTAAAATCCCTCTCTTGAGGAGGTATTTTCAAAACCCTAAGTGTAGTCTTCGAATTGTGCTTAGTTTTTAGGTGACCTAACTCACCTTAATCAAGTTAGATGACGACTCCAAATGTTTTCCAAAAGCCCTTTATTCAAGTCAAATTTTCAATTCAAACCTAGTCGCACTCATTCTTTTAGAAGGATGAGTTCTAACGAGAGAGTACAGTATTTTTTTCGCTTGTATGTGTATTCCTCGAGTGCGAAAAATCTGGGCGTGACACCTTCCACTTAACTTATTTGATATGTCGGATTCATAATCCACCTGCAGGGCTTGACATAATCAAAACTTATAAGCTTCCTCAATGGGGTATCATCAATCCCTATACCGGGATGTGGATTCCATTACTAATTAATACTCATCGTACACGTAATGTTATTATCTAACTCACTGAGTTTATTGACCCACAAAGAATCTTACTCTTCTAAGAATCAAAACAATAAACACTACATGCACGTGTCTGTTTATTATATTAGGATTAAGAGCATATGCACTCATAATAATTATGAGGTATTAATTGTTTTCTATAGTTAATATAAAAATAATTACCTCGACACAATCCTGTTCAATACACACAAAGTGTACTAGTGCAAGGAGTTGAAACTATAACGTTCCCCATAGTCAAGACAGACCTATTAAAATCTTGTGTTACAGTTCTATTAATGGGTGTCCAGTTTCATCTAAGACTGTGAACAATAAGCTTATATTCTATAAGAACCGATGATCTGATCTTTCATGTGTAAGTCATACCCTACACACCAAATCATCTACTATACAGAACAAGAGACACACATGTATAATCAATAAATAAAGTAATACAAACATTGCTCACACAGATTCTCATTAAAATGGAATAACTAATTTATTAATAAATACTAAAGCCATTACACAAAGTATTTCTTTTAGTATAAATCCCTAACAGTACTTATGTGCTCATATGAATATGATGTGCATGCTATGACATTATGAGACTTTCCATATGCAATTTGAAGGGCTTCTCATACTTGTTTAGCTGTTCCACACAGATATATAGCTAAATTCGTCAGTTATGACACTGTTAAAGATAAAATTAATAGCCTTACTATTTCATTGTCATTTCAATTTTCTTGAGACTTTGTAGTAATCTCAGACTCTACAGTCATCCTAGGGAGACTCCAACCATGCACAACAAAGAGTCAAACATGTTCATCAGTAGATTTCAAAAAGACTCTCATGCATGGCTTTCGAAACTCATAATTCAAGCCATCAAAAATTGAAAGATCAATTGATGCACTCCCTTGTTTTAAATCAATGTATTCAGAATACTAGGATCATACTTGAAAAACTTTTCAAAAATTTTGAGTGACCTTCTCTGATACCAATTGAAAAAACCCGATTCCGCAATTCACTTTAACATTAGTAAGGGTGAAAATGGCCAATTTTAATTATCGAATATTAACCTAGCAATTATAATATACTATAAATCTCATGTAAGAATAATAAAAATAATCACACACAGAGACACGAGATTTTAGCGTGAAAAGCTCAAAAACCTAACAATGAATAAATTTGCACATGTTGCTTTTATGCAATAAATTTACCAAGCAACGTTAGAGATATATGCAATGATTTCACCAAGCAATGGTAGAGTTATCTATCACCAGGATAAAGCATGGCAAGCATAAAAAAGTCAAATCAAGCAATAAAGGAAGACACTATATTTATCGTGGTTCAGTGCTCCCTTGGCCTAAGTCCACTCCCTAATGTTTTTCCCTTGAGATTTTGTCTCCACTATATCCAAATCCAAAATATAGCCACTAGCTTTGTCGGTACCATTCCACCTTACAAGTGATCACACACTCTCAAACTAGCTTTCTAACATAGGTGCTAGCTCAAACTTGAACAAGTGGTTTTAGCACTCCAACTAGTTTCTCTCACAGGTACTAGTCACACCCAAACTCCTAGCTATTTCACCTAGCTAGTCCCTCTTTTACAATGAAGAAAGAACAAGAGTATAACCACTCTTACTTTACAATGGATTCTCTCACATAGTGGATATACCAATGAAGAATCGAGAATACAAATATATGAATTTTGATTTCAATGGCTTAAGAACACAAATACTTCACAAGAGAATGATTTCACTTTTGTTGGCTTAGTTGGTGTATATTCTATTCTAGTTGTGAGGGTATTTATAATAAGACTTGAGTCTTCTTGCCATTGTAGATAATCTTCTAGCCTTTATCTTCTTACTAAAAATTTCATTCAAGATCTTTAAGAGGCTCCTAGCCATTGGAGAATATTTGATCTTGGTCTTCTTTCTAAAACTTCTTGAACTAGCCATGATGCTTCCATATTGGTCCATGATTTGAATTTGAATTTTGAAGATGCTAGCTTTCCTTCTTTGTAAATGTCAACCGAAATCTTCTTCTATCTTTAAATATATTTGATTTGATATCTTCTAGATTGAATTAGATTATTTAAGATCGAATATTCTTTAACACAAGATCTTTCCTTTGTAGTCCCTAACCGAAAGTATATTTAATGCTAGAATATTCTTTGGCTTGTAATATTTCCTTTCCATGTAGCCTTTGATTGAGAATCACTTTAATGCTAAAGGCTCCACCGAAATATTTTTGCAATATATACTAGATACTTGCCTTTATTGCTTCCATTCACAAACTTTCCATAAGAGTAGTTTCTCAATCTGTAGTGGCTATATAATGTATATAGAATCATTGACTTTTGATCCTCCTAAAAGAATAATTAAATCTTCTAATTATTCCTCTATTTCCTTCTTGACTTGAATGCTTGATATCTTTCCATATTGCACTTCCATGATTTTTGTGTTGGCCCAAAAGGCAACCCAAGAGGGGGGTGAATTGAATTTTTCAAAAATAATTACAATTAAGACTATTTAAAATTAATCTAAGCAATGAAATAGTAATTCAAGGTATATGCAATGCAATAAATTCAAGCAAGAAATGAAAGCAAAGCACAAGAAAGAAACACCAAGAATTACCGAGGTTCAACCACAACTTGTGGTCTATGTCCTCACTCCAAAATCCGCTTGAAGTCTTCTTCTACTATACAATGTCCAATTATAAAGTAGAGGTTAGTTGAACTCAGAGAATTTTCAAAATTTAAGGAATTTTCAGCTCAATAATCAGTGGAATGTGGTAGTTCTTCTCCTTAATTGCATTTGAAAGCTTGCATATAAAGCCCTGAATTAAATTCACCCGTTGGTGGTAGTTGATGGCTCATTTAGTGCGAGTTCAGTCCAATATAACGTTTAAAAGTATAACCCTTAGTCCCCAAGTGTCAACACTTCATTTCATTTATCAACACTTTATGTTTACATTCTCTAGCTCTTGTCCTTTGTCTCCATGTGTCGACACTTCAAACCCATGTGTCGATACTTGATTATTCATTTCTCAAATATTGGCCTTTGTCTTCATGTGTCAACACTTCACTTTCATGTGTTGACACTTCTGCCCAGAATATTTCTTCCAAGCTTTCCTTGATCAACTAAGCTTCAAAAACACTTTAAGATCTTCAAGGAATCTTCTCTTTAGGGTATAATGATCTTTCAATACCTTCAATCTTATGTGGTTATTCAAGAATGTTTTCAATTCAATTTGAATTGAATTCATTTTGGTTTCTTAAAAAAACTTATCTTGGATTCTTTATTGAATCTTCACAAACTTGATGAGCTCTTATTTTGAACATCTTCAATCTCTTCAAATTCAAATCATTGATTTGATGTTTGAATAGATGTCATTTCTCTATTTTGATGTATTGCTCAATCCTTAACTTATTGTGCATCCATTTTGGCATACATTAAGCTTTGGGATTAAAACATATCTTTTATTGATCTGTATACTAATTAAATTCATTAGCAAACTAACACAAGGTTTAGTTATCATCAAGGCATGGAGTCAACAATATCCTCCCTTTTTGATGATGACAAAACCTTTACAAAAATAAGTATAAGACTAAATGAAGTAAGTAGAGTTAGATTTCATACCAGAAAAAAACAAACTCCCCCTTTCTTTTGTGGTTTTGTAATTGAAGCAAAAAATCTTCAAAGCAGTGTTATTAAAGTAAACATATGCAAATCCCTTTTTCTTTTAGGCAAAAGTCATATGTATAAACCAACATTTGATAAACAGGATCCTAATAGTATTCATTCTTTACCATCAATCTTTTTCAATGAACCATGAACCATCAATCTTCTCTCCATATCATTTTCCTTTTCTAAAAGCATGCTTTACCCTTTTTCATATAAACCATTTCAATATTCTCCATTTATCATTCAACATTAATCATTCTTCCCCCCTTTTTTGTCAATTCATCAAAAAAATAAATAAAAGTTTATAATAGAGATAGGTACAACAATAATAATAAAAAAAAATCTTAAAACAGGATAATTTGTATAAATAGGACAGTAAGCAAGGCATTCAACCAATAAGGGCAACAAGCTTTCATAACAACAGGTTGGACAATGATCATATTTTATTCACAAAATCATTAAAAAAAATATTAGCAATTAAACATCCACAAAATATTACAAAAAAAAGTTGTCTTGAGGATGACATACCATCCTTTAATATAAATTCATACACATGCAAAGACAAGAAAAAAATGAAAATGAGGGAGAGAGGTGGGACAAGGGTAGGTGATTTTAGTGGGGAGAGGCTGGTGGTGATGGGGTTAGGACAAGGGGGGTATTTTGGTGTTAGAGAACTTCTTTCCAGGCCTATCCCTCAGCCCATATTTGTGATTCCACTCTAAAAGTGTAATCTTTGTCCCCTAATTAAATGTTTGTTAGCCTCTATATGGGTATTAGAATAGGTTTTTAGCAATAAATTGATCTAAAGTGGTTTTGTTATGTGTATTGTAGGTTTTTAGTGATAAAATGGTGAAAATGGCCTAAAGAGAACAGCACCGTCCGGACGGACCATTCAGACGGTTTCCATCGTTTGGACGGGCGTTCGGACGGAGAAATAACAGTTCGGACGGTTCAACCATTTGGACGATGGGTTTGGACGGGCAAATTACCGTTCGGATGCTACAACGGAGATCGGAGTTCTAGAGTCGATTTTTTCCATTCAAAGTCATTCCAGAGTTGATTTTTCCCGTTCTAAGCTATCACAGAAGCGTCTTTTTTCGTTCGAAGAAATACAGAGCCAAGTTTCCACGTCTGAAGATCATCCGAACGGTTACTCCACCGTCAGGACGGTGCGTCCGGACGCCATTCAGACGGTCTTAAGACTTACTTTGGACGGTGGGCGTAGATTTGCCCTACAACCCAACAGTAGAAGAAAAACGGAGATTATGTTTTATTTTAGGGTTTCTGCCGTGGGTAGAGAGGGAGAATAGGGGGAAAATATGTATTTTGCTTAGATTTACTTTACATTGTTGTATTTAGGGTTTTGGAAAGTGTTTAGTTAGATTTCTAGTGTTGTTTATGTGTAATCTTTCACATTTTATATAGTTTAATATATATACACTTTTGATTTCAAGTTAAGAATGTTGTCTCTATCTTTTGGGAAGCTTTCAACCATGGAATCTTCAAGCTAAGCTCATTGCTTGGGGACAAATGTGAAGATCTACCAAGGAAAGCATTGGAAATGAAAGGGGAGTCCTAAATCTTGTTGAATATCTATTTTTGCATCTTTATCTCTAATTATATTGGAATTAATTGTTGTAGAAATTTTAGATTTATAATCATAGTTAGTAACATGTGATTTATTTCTAAAGAACCCATGAATGGTAATAAAACTTAATTCCAAAATAATTAGAGATCCCTAAATTTTCAAAGCGAAATTTTCCAAATCAAGGGCCTTTGGACGGTTCTTGATTTGAGCTAACCCAAACTCCCCATTTCAAATTTCGAGCTAGAATTGGTAGATTGGAACATTTGAACCCAAACCCCCTTTTTAATCAAGTTAAACCCTTACTAGTTTTCATTTGGAATTTCGGTTCAGTTAAGAGTTAATTTAGTCATAATTGTGTTTGTTGTAGTAGAATTTTCATAATCGCCAAATTGCTTTAGCTAGAATCAAGTTATTGGGTTTAATTTCAATTCAATTGTTTGCCTAGTGATTAGCAAAACAACTCTTCAAACACCAAAAGATTTTCGGTCAAATTTTAGTTACCATAGGTATCAATTCCACTCTTGGTTTGTGATTTTAATTTGCATAGGTTTCTAAACTTCACTCGTTTCTATTGCTAGATTAGCACAAGTCTTATGGGAGAACACGATAGTGGGAGTACCCCCACTTAAACTACAAGCACCCCCATCGCGGTGAGCATGGCGGGAGCAAGTCAAGTTTTGGCGCCATTTCCGGGGACTTGAAGGAACAAGCAAAGTGCGAAAACGAAAAAAAAAATTTGCAAATCGTAAAAACCAGGTGGGCATTGATCACCCACCTATGAGGGAAGCATCTACGGCTTCGGGCCTAGGTAATTTTTTCAAACTTAATGTGGATACCATGTTAGGATTTTTATTTCTTTCTTTTCAATAGTTTCTTTTGTTTGATTAACTAGTAGCATTGCATATTGTTAGGAGCATTAGAGGAGTTAGGTTAGTGTGCACTTTATTTGCTAATCGGTGGTAATTTAGCACGTGGAGTGGGAGATTGGAGTTGAAAAGCCGTTGTCTGGTAAAGAGAAAAAAAGCCATTATCCGACATATATATATTGTTTGTGTATGATGTGTTGACTAGGATTGAGGCATACTATTTGTGCATTTCATTTGCATGTCCCATTGGGCACGAATTCACCATAGACGCCTTTTACGAGTTGACCCACCATCATCGGCTAACACACCTTCTCTCGAAATTTCATTAGTAGTCGACGTAGGTGCAACTCCTATGGATGACATAAACAATGATGGTAGGCTACCTAATGTTGCTCCACCAAATCCAAATGTTTTGCCAAACCCACCGATGGGTGGATTGCCACAATAACCTCCTTTAAATCCGACCCATGGTTTAGGAGGTGAGAACATGGAAAATGCGAGCAACCATGGGGACATGGGGGCTCCCCAATTCCGAATGAGGGATTTCTTGAACCCACCGCGGCAAGCACCGAGTTCTTGCCTTGTTATTCCACCCCACTATGCCACCTTGAACATAAGGCTTGGCATGATGCAAATGCTTCCTCAATTCCATGGAGTTGATTCAGAAAGGCCTTACGCCTTCATCAAGGAATTTGAGGATGCATGCTCCTTGGTGATGTTCAACTCGTATCCACGGGAAATCTTTTTTCTTAAACTCTTTCCATTTTGTTTAAAGGATACCGCCAAGACATGGTTCAATTCTTTGAGACTACTCTCTATTCACTCTTGGCAAACTCTTCAAGGAGAGTTTTTAAAAAAAAGATTTTCGAAAAATAGAACGGAGGCGCTTAGACGCCAAATCTCACAATTTTCTCCAATGTTGGGAGAATCATTTTTTCAGTGTTGGGATCGATCTAAAGAGCTTTTAGTTTTTTGCCCACACCATGGCTTTGCCGAATGGCACATTTTCAACATCTATTACTCTTCTTTAACGCCCCAACTCAAGCAATTCGTTGACACTATATGCGCGGGAACATTTATGGATAAGCAACCTCACGAAGCTTATTCATACTTTGATTACCTAGCTAATTTGGCTCGTGATTGGGCAACCACCGGGACCCAAAATCCCGAAGGTAGACCAAACACACAAGGGGCGAAATATCAATTGAAAGAAGTTGATGATATGAATGCTAGGCTTGCCACCATGGCAAGAAAATTAGAGGCTCTAGAGTTTAAGAATGTAAGTTCGGTGGGGAGTGAAGAGTCTAAGGGAATGTGTTGTATGGTTTGTGAGACCAAAGAGCATGACACCACGTCATGCCTGGTTATCGAGGGGATTAAGGAAGCCTTGCATGGTCAAGCGAGTGCTATTGGGCAATACAATCAAGGTGGGGGAAACCCCTACTCCAATACCTATAACCCGGGATGGAGGGATCATCCTAACTTTGGATGGCGCAATGAGGGGACTTCAAATCCCCAAGCTTATCAAGGAGGGTATCACAACCCTTAATCTTATCAAGCACCTCCTCCACCATCACACCCACAACATTACCAACCTCCACCGGTCACATCATTTCCAACCCAACCGAAACCATTCCAACCTCCACCTCAAGCTCAACCCAACTCATACCACCCTCCACATCGAAAGCCGTTGGAGGATACCCTCCAACAATTCATCCAAACCCAAGGGGGGGTAAATTCATGGGTTGATAAAACTTTAGATGACATCTAGAGTCAATTGACCGTTCTTACTCAAGCTTTGACCCTCAACCCAATCCTTCTAGGCAAGTGCATTCCACCGAAACCTTGGCCCAACCATCAACTAGCCACGAGAATGCTTCGGCCATTACCACTTTGAGGAGTGGTAAAGCTATTGACAAGACTATCTTCCCTAGAGACCCTAAGGATGGGATAGAAGTGTCTAAGGTAGATGAAGGGTCGGGCGTTAATGAGGAAGAGCCTAGAAAAGAAAAAGAGGGTTAGAGAGTGCCAAGTGAGAAGGAGGAGGGGAGTGAGAAAGAAAAAAATGAGAGAGAAAAGAAAGAGGAAGGGAATTGTGAGAAGAAAGAGCCGAGTGGGTCCATGCCCAACGGTGAGGAAGTTTTGAGAGAGGAACATGAGATCTTGGCTCACGCTCTATTTCCTCACAGGTTAGTTAAACCCAAGAATCAATTAAGTTCGGAGATTTATGAGACTTTCAAGCAAGTCAAAATAAATCTACCTTTCCTTGAAGCCATTAAACAAGTGCCCTCTTATGCTAAATTCCTTAAGGATTTATGTACTATTAAGAGGAGATTAAATATGAGGGAGAACGCCTTTCTTGCTAACGATGTCCATTCCGTAGTCCAAGTCAAAACCCCACCAAAGTACAAAGATCCCGGTTGTCCTACTGTGACATGTGTCATAGGAGATCATAGGATAGAGGGGTGCTTTCTAGACTTGGGGTTGAGTGTGAATTTATTACCGTACTCGGTGTACGAGCAATTGGGACTAGGTGAGTTGAAACCTACGAGGATCACACTCCAGTTAGCGGACCGATCGATCAAAGCCCCTAGGGGAATAGTTGAGGATGTCTTAGTGAAATTTGATAAGTTTTATTACCCGACCGATTTTGTGGTCTTAGATACCCAACCGGTTGTAGATTTCCATGCCCGAAACCACATTCCTATCATTTTGGGCCGACCCTTTCTAGCCACATGTGATGCCATTATCCATGTGCAAGGGGGTCTCTTGAAGTTGTCTTTTGGGAACATATCCGTTGAACTTAACATGTTTAATGTGGGCAAACAACCGGGGAATTTAGAAGACGTCCGGGAGGTGAATCTTATTGACTCGATAGTGCAAGAGCACTTTGAGAGGCAAATGGTAGAAGACCCTTTGGAGAGAATGTTGACTTTTAGTGAGGGTCTAGATTGCTTGGGAGATGAGGAAGAGGGGGATGCTCTTAATGAGGGTAGGGGTCCAGAGGTTTGTCCTATCATGGCAGTGGGTCAATGGACCCCCACTTTTGAGCCTTTGACTCCTAACCTTACCAAGCCCCAACCATCCGAACTAGAGGCTCCTACGCCCGATAGGAAGCCTTTGCCTTCTACCCTTAAATATGTATTTTTGAGTAAAGGTGAATCTTATCCCGTAGTGATATCTTCATCACTCACGGAGACTCAAGAAAGGAGCTTGTTAGAGGTGTTCAAGAAGCACTGGAAAGCCATAGGTTGGACAATCGCCGATTTGCATGGCATTAGCCCTCTTGTATGCACTCATTGCACATATTTTGAGGAAGGGGCTAAGCCGGTGCGCCAAATGCAACGCCGATTGAACCCAACTATGAAAGAAGTTATGAGGGGTGAGGTGCAAAAACTTCTTGATGCGAGTATTATATACTCAATTGCCGACTCTAAATGGGTGAGTCCCACCCAAATTGTCCCCAAAAAGTCCAGGGTGACGGTAGTTAAAAATGATAATAACGAATTGATACCCACCTGAATCCAAACCGGGTGGCGTATGTGTATTGACTACCGTTGCCTGAATGCCGTAACTACCAAGGGTCATTTTCCCCTTCCCGTCCTTGACCAAGTCTTGGAGCAGGTAGCGGGACAGGCTTACTACTGTTTCCTTGATGGTTATTCCGTATATAATCAATTGGAAATCGCCATGGAAGACCAAGATAAAACCACATTTACATGCCCCTTTGGCACATTTGCTTACAAGCGAATGCCCTTTGGGTTATGCAATGCTCCCGCCACTTTTCAAAGATGCATGATAAGTATTTTTAGTGATATGGTGGAGCGAATCTTGGAGGTCTTTATGGATTATTATTCCGTATATGGGGACAACTTTGCTCAATGTCTTCAAAACTTAGAGTCGGTACTAAAACGTTATGAGGAGAGCAATCTTGTGTTGAATTGGGAGAAGTGTCACTTCATGGTGACACATGGTATAGTTCTAGGCCACATCATCTCCCAAAGGGGCATTGAGGTAGATCCTGCCAAGGTCGAGCTTATTCAAAAGCTACCCGCCCCTAGGAACGTGAGAGATGTGAGATCTTTTCTTAGGCATGCTGGTTTTTACCGGTGCTTCATTCAATCATTTAGTTCCATTTCTAGGCCCTTATGTGCCCGCTTGGCAAAAGACGTTCCATTTGAGTGGACTCCATCTTGTCAGCTAGCTTTTGATAAATTGAAAAATCATTTGACTACGGCTCCCATAATCCGGCCTCCGGATTGGAGCCTACCCTTTGAATTAATGTGTGATACTAGAGACTTTGCTGTGGGGGCTGTGTTGGGCCAACGAAATGAGAAGAGACCTCATATGCTCCATTATGCGAGCAAAACTTTGAATGAGGCCCAAATAAATTATACCACCACCGAGAAAGAATTGTTGGCTATTGTGTTTGCTTTGGACAAGTTTCGCTCTTATTTAGTGGAGTCTCATGTGATAGTTTTCACCGACCACGCTGCACTTAAATACCTCTTATCCAAACAAGATGCAAAACCTCGATTAATTAGGTGGATTCTCCTTCTTCAAGAGTTTGATCTTGAAATTAGGAATAAAAAGGGGGTGAAAAATGTTGTCAGGGATCATTTGTCCCGCCTCCCTTTTGAGCACCCTACCAAAGATGACTCTCCTATTTGTGAGACCTTCCCTGATGAGCAACTCATGTCTTGCAACACCTTGAATCAAGCCTTAACTCCTTGGTACGCCGATGTGGCCAACTATTTGGCCACAAAAGTCATTCCTTCTCATTGGTCCGCATTGGACAAGAGGCGATTTTTTAGGCTAGTGAGATAATTTTTTTGGGACAAGCCTTATTTGTTCAAATATTACTTAGCTCAAGTTGTACAGTGATGTGTGTCGGATGAGGAATTTGAAAGTGTAATGAAATTTTGTCATTCTCATGCATGTGGGGGCCATTTCTCGACTAAGAAAACAGTGGCCAAAATTCTGCAAAGTGGACTCTATTGGCCGACTATGTTTAAAGATGTGCATTCATTTTGTATAGTGTATGGTAGATGTCAAAGGCTAGGGAGCCTTACTAGGAAACACATGATGCCCCTTAACCCTATCCTTGTTTTGGAGGTTTTTAATTGTTAGGGTATAGACTTCATGGGTCCATTTCCTAGTTCTTTTGGGTATCTCTACATCTTAGTGGCCATTGATTATGTTTCCAAATGGGTAGAGGCAATACCTACAAGAACCAATAACCACCAAGTTGTGGTCAAATTTTTCAAAGAATACATTTTTTCCCGGTTCGGTATGCCTGGGCCATCATCAATGATGGTGGCTACCATTTTTGTAATAAGCCATTAGGGACACTCATGAGAAAGTATGACATTATTTACAAGGTCGGTTTGCCATACCATCCCCAAACACAAGGTCAAGTCGAATTAGCTAACCGTGAAATCAAGACAATCTTGAAAAAGACGGTTAATCCGTCTTGAAAGGATTGGTCTTTGCGCTTAATTGATGCATTGTCGGCCTATCGAATGGCTTACAAAACCATTCTAGGTGCCTCCCCGTACCGTCTTGTGTATGGAAAAGTATGTCACCTCTCGGTTGAGGTTGAACATAAGGCATATTGGGCTATTCGACAATATAATGAGGGGTTGGGTGAAACTGGCAACCACCGGAAGCTACAATTGAATGAGCTAGATGAAATAAGAAATGATGCGTATGTAAATAAAAAAATTTCAAAGGCTAAAATGAAAGTCCGTCATGACCAACGCATTCATTGCGAATCTTTTCATGTTGGTCAAAAAGTTCTTCTCTACAATTCCCGGTTACATCTCTTTTCGGGAAAGTTGAGGAGTAAATGGTCCGGCCCTTACCAAATTAGGGAAATCTTTCCCTATGGTGCTATTGAGGTGCAAAATCTTAAGAATGGCACACCTTTCAAGGTCAATGGGCAAAGGTTAAAGCCCTACTTCAAGCCCTTCCGAGGCGAGGTAGATTGTGTGGGTCTCATTGATCCACCAACCTTGACTTGATGATTGTCCCCTATGTGCTCTTGCCCTCCCGTGGTTGTTGTCCCGGTCTCTTTCGTGTTGTTGTTGCTTTGAGGACAATGCAACCTCTTAAGTTGGGGGAGCTCAATTTTTGTGTAAATTTGTATATTTTTGGTTCGTTTTCTTTTGTTCATTTGCAGTTTTTGATGTTTAAGTTAGTTTTTGTATGGTATTTTGAGTTTTCTGGGTTTTCCTGTGCATACTCGAATTTTTGAGAATTTACCGTTCGGATGGTGCGTCCGAAAGCGTTTGTTTGTTCAGACGATACGTCTGAACGCATACTTTACCGTTCGGACGGTGAATTCAAACGGCTCTGTTATGCAATCATTTCCCGTTCGGACGGTTTCCAGATGCGCATCGAACGTACCATTCGGACGCCTTTTTGACTGTTCGGATGCCCTTTTGACCGTTCAAACGCTTATTGAACGTTCGGACTGTGCGTCTAGACGCACTCCGGACACGCGTCAAACGCTTGGCCAGCCTTACAAATAGGGAGCATCCGTATTGAGTCTGAACTCAATACAAATGCTCTACGAGGAGTTTTTGAGTGTTTTGAGAGCTTTTGGACGATAGCGGAGCCCTGCCGGAGTCCGAGCACGCACCCTTGACTCCTCCATCCTTGGGTTTCACGCGTCCTTAGGTATTCCTATGCCTTCTCTCATTTTATTTTATTCTTTACCTAGAGTTATTTTTTAGGGTGTTTTGATATGGCAGGCAGAGGGGCCCCAGGTGCCCTTCTGGCTGGCCCAGCTGAGGTTGGCCTAGCCCCAGCCTATGACGCCACTCGTTTTCTATCGGAGGATGCTTTTGAGGCATTCTCCCAGACTTGGATTAAGAGGGGTATTGTACTTGAGCGCCAAATGGACCTAGATTAGTTTAGGGACCTTGGATTTTTGTGGGCCCAGGCCTTTGAGGGCCGGGGTTGGGTCCCTCACACTACCTTCACGGGGGAGGCCACATTTACCTTGCTCGTCGAGTTTATGGCGAACGTGTTAGCCTGTTGTCTTACTCCAGGACACGAGCAGATTATGTGCTGAGTTATGGGGTTTGATATTGGGATCACCCCCAGCACTTTTGCGAAGTTGTATAGACTACCTAGGGTGGCAGACCCTCAGTATGGTTTCCCATCTAGGGGAGCCCCGGATGACTTCAGGGTCATTTCTGATGAGATTTGCCTCCCAGGCACTGATTGGGGTATGCGTCGGCAGCTGGCAGTTAGCTCATTGCTCTTGATTTACGCCCCCTTGTAGATTTTTTGTTGTCAGTCCGTTTACCCCATTGCTAGACATTATGAGGTTAAGAGAGGTAGGGCGAGTCTTTTGTGGGCTATTGGGACGGGTAGGACCATAGATCTCCCATTATTTCAGTTTAGGGCCCTCGCAGAGGAGTGCTTGCACCTGCGTGCTCAGGGATCCATCCCCTTCACAGTTCTTTTGACACGGGTGATCGAGACTGCATTCGAGGCCCCTGCTGTTGGATTGCCTCATCTCCCGCAGTCGAGGGAGGCCATCGGTAGATCCACCATCCAGCGGGGATTGAAATCTCGCAAACTGCAGTAGCAGCAGGAGCAGTTCCAGCCATAGCCATAGCAACAGCAGCAGAAGCAGCCGGGCCTTGCTGACCCAGACCAGTACGACCCAGATATTCATCAGCATTAGTAGCAGCAGCACTTTCAGCCACCGCCGATGCCCGATCCGACATTGCAGATGCTTGAGCAGATGTGGCAGACCTTAGATATGTTAGCTGTGGGATCAGCACAGCAGTCTGCCGACATTGCTAGGCTGGAGGCTGCCCACGCAGTTCATTTTGCTATACTTGAGGGCCAGATCCGGGCCCAGTCTAAGCAGATTACCGCACTTCAGTGTCAGACTCGAGGGTAGACTAGGATTATAGAGGAGTTATTCATTGAGGTCTGAGCCCTTAGGTGAGTTGTTGCACCGCCTCCAAATGATGATGGAGATGATTGATTAGAGTTGATTAGAGTCTAGGATTGTGATGCCTTTTGTACACACATAGCATATCATTGCATCATGCTTTTTATATTGTTTTGATATAGTGTATATTGTTTTGATATAGTGGATTATGTTTTGAGCTTTCTTCACTGTACATCATTTATCTTTGTGTAACCTTTCAATCTAGCTCGTATTTTTGGAGTGTTTAGCTACAGGTGTGCTCAGATTTTGGTTTATGTTACTCGCTTGTACCATTTTGATGAAGATTTTGGTATTGTATGGTAGTGGTATTAGTCTTCATTTCTCTCGCGCATCTAATTACATCTCTTATTATGTATGCTTTGCTAGCTTTTGCAATAGATGCATTGGCTCCTCATTTTTGATGCACTATAACATTGTTTTTGACATTAAGACCCAACTTAGATTGTGATGGACTTGTTGTCTCACTTTTGACTCCATGGAAAGTGCTTGATTCATGCATTGGTAGAAAGTTATACACTTTTCACATAAGTTATGCTTTGCAACATATTTTTGTTACTCTACTTTGCATTTTCGTCCATATTTAGTGGAGATTATCACCTTGTGAGCTTTAGAGCGTTTACCGTCTTTTTGAGAGTCTACATTTACTCAAGGACTGATCTTTCACCCTCATTTCTCTTGAATAACTTCTTTATGCTTGCATTTGGTTCATAAAATGAGTTCTGATATTGACATTAACACTTTTACTCTATGAAATATTATAATTTGGCATCTTTATGTAATTCTAAACCCATATCCTTCTTGTTAGCCATTAGCCTTTTTATTTTATCATATAACCCATTTATCATTTCATTTATCACCAACTTCCTCCTCGAAAGACATCATTGAAATTTTTTGTACTTCATAACCGTATTCTATAATATGTTGGGGAAAGGAAGTTATAAAAAAAATAAAAAAATAAAAAAAATAAGAAAAAGAGAAGAAGAAGAAGAGTAAGAGTAAAGAAAAAGAAGTGGGTATATGATATATAAAAAAATAAAAAATAAAAATAAATAATAAAAAAAAAGAAGAAGACGTTATGAGAATCGTGCAAAGTGGCAACGAAGTCAAAGAGAAAGAGTTGTAAAAATTAAAAATGTTTATTGTTCAAATCTTTGGGTACATAACAAGGGAGGAGTTGGACATGATATCTTTTCATCATCTCATTGACACGTGATGTGTTTTGTACTTACCTTTCATCATTCCTACTTTACCCCTCCACCTTCCAAATCACTTAATCGATCTAAAGATGCTTCATTATAATTTTTATTAGAGTAAAAGTTTTATCTTGTCAATTCTTTGAATCATTGCGCATCTATGAACATTCTTTCATAAAGTTATGTCAAAGGCGATACACATACATGTTGTCCAATTCTTTGTTTTGGATATGTTCACTTGTTTTGCCTTGTGCATTTACTCCATTGTTAAACATATCATTGTGTGAACCATGTGGGTCTTTTATTCTGAGTGTATGCTTGGTGAAGATTGAATCAAAACTTTATAGTTCGGAACTGTATAATTGAGTTCCTTATATGTTACTTAGCATTAGCTTATCAAGCACACGCGCACAAACTTCTCTAGTGTATAAATTTTTGCATAAACTCCTACATATGTTTGAGGTTTGAGATGCGTCCATCGATATCTTGAGTGGGTTGTACATATTTTGTTTCTTTTATCGTCTTTATTTATCTCCTTTTTATAATACATTTTTTCTAGGGACTAGCAAAAGCTAAGTTGGGGGTGTTGATTTCACTCTAAAAGTGTAATCTTTGTCTCCTAATTAAGTGTTTGTTAGCCTCTATATGGGTATTAGAATAGGATTTTAGCAATAAATTGATCTAAAGTGGTTTTTTTACGTGTATTGTAGGTTTTTTGTGACAAAATGGTGAAAATGGCCTAAAGAGAAGAGCACCGTCCGAATGGACCGTTCGGACGGTTTCCACCGTTTGGACAGGCGTTTGGACTGAGAAATAACCGTTTGGACAGTGGGTTTAGACGGGCAAAATACCGTTCGGACGCTACGACGGAGATCAGAGTTCCAGAGTCGATTTTTTTTGTTCAAAGCCATTCCAGAGTTGATTTTTCCCGTTCTAAGCTATCACAGAGGCATTTTTTTTGTTCGAAGAAATACAGAGCCGAGTTTCCACGTCCGAAGATCGTCCGAACGGTGAAATAACCGTCCGAACAGTTACTCCACTGTCCAAACAGTGCGTCCGGACGCCATTCAGACGGTTTTAAGACGTACATTGGACGATGAGCGCAGATTTGCCCTACAACCCAGTAGTCGAAGAAAAATGGAGATTATGTTTTATTTTAGAGTTTCTGCCGCGGGTAGAGAGGGAGAATAGGGGAAAAATATGTATTTTGCTTAGATTTACTTTACATTGTTGTATTTAGGGTTTTGGGAAGTGTTTAGTTAGATTTCTAGTGTTGTTTATATGTAATCTTTCACATTTTATATAGTTCAATATATATACACTTTTGATTTCAAGTTAAGAATATTGTCTCTATCTTTTGGGAAGCTTTCAACCATGGAATCTTCAAGCTAAGCTCATTGTTTGGGGACAAATATGAAGATCCACCAAGGAAAGCATTGGAAATGAAAGGGGGAGTCCTAAATCTTGTTGAATATCTATTTTTGCATCTTTATCTCTAATTATATTGGAATTAATTGTTGTAGAAATTTTAGATTTATAATCATAGTTAGAAACATGTGATTTATTTCTAAAGAACCCATAAATGGTGATAAAACTTAATTTCAAAATAATTAGAGATCCCTAAATTTTCCGAATCAAGGGCCTTTGGACGGTTGTTGATTTGAGTTAACCCAAACTCTCCATTTCAAATTCCATGCTAGAATTGGTATACTGGAACATTTGAACCCAAACCCCCTTTTTTAATCAAATTAAATCCTTACTAGTTTCCATTTAGAATTTCGGTTAAGTCAAGAGTTAATTTAGTCATAATTGTGGCTGTTGTAGTAGAATTGTTATAATTTCCAAATTTCTTTAGTTAGAATCAAGTTGTTGGGTTTAATTTCAAGTCAATTGTTTGCCTGCTGATTGGCAAAACAACTCTTCAAACACCAAAAGATTTTTAGTCAAATTTTAGTTACCATAGGTATCGATTCCACCCTTGGTTTGCGATTTCAATTTGCATAGGTTTCTAAACTTTACTCGTTTCTATTGCTAGATTGACACAAGTCTTATAGGAGAACATGATAGTGGGAGTACCCCCACTTAAACTACAAGCACCTCCATCACGGTGAGTGTGGCAGGAGCAAGTCAATTTGTGACTAAGAAAAGAGGAAAGAGGAGCATCAGATTTAGTTGCCGAAGAATCTTCCTCTTGGCCTTGCTCCTCTACCTCAATATCCTTTCTAGTAGGCTCTTCTTCATCACCATCTCCTCCTTCTTCAGCCTCTTTTTCTCCTTCTTTCTCACCCTATTTTTCTTTTTCTTTTTCACCTTCTTTTTCTCTTTCTCCAGTTTCTTCTTCATTTGCCTCATTTTCTTCTTCTAATTCTTCTTCCTCTCCTTCCACATCTTCTTCTTCTTCTTATTCTTCCTCTATCATTGTAGCTTTTCCATGCCTCAGCATCTTCACTTCTTTTTCAATTCTCTCACTTTTCTTTCCATAAACATCATCCTTGTGGCAGCAATGTCTGCCTTCTTGTTCAGTTTCTCCAAAGATTCCATTACCTGTTTCATAAACTCAACCATACCCCCTTCACTTCCTTTCAAGTCTTGGTTGAGGCTTCTCTTGGCACTCCTTGTCCTAGAGGTACTCCCAATAGTAGCCTTTTCTTTTAAAGCTTCACCCTCTGAAGGCTTTTTAGGAGTCCATTTGTTATTCTTCATAATGTACCCCATTCGTTTGAGAGTCTTTTCGTTATACTTATCACTAATGGATTTGGGGGATCTCTTCTTCTCATTGGTCAAATCAATCTTGAAATGTTTGAAAACTTTAGTCAAGAAGATACCATAGGGCTAGCTGATTCTGGCAATGGTGGCTTTGTACATGTGATCCAAGATGAATAGAGGCAAATCAATTCGAAAATCAATTAAATACGCCCACAAGAAAAATAACTCTTTCTACAAAACAAATTCATATCTTCTAGTTTTGGGAGTGAAAATGGTACAGGTCAAGTGATGTACCAACCTTAATTCAAGAGGCAAATCATTTGCAATAGGTTGCAAACACTCATCTGCTTCTTTTCCATACAAAACTTTGAATTGTTCTTTTCAAGATACATTATCTCGATAAACTTCTCCACCAAGCCTAATTCCAATAATGTGCCTTATCACAGTTCTGTCCAAAGTAAAAGTGACACCTTTAATATAATTCATAATAGATACTTCTCCATATTCTCTTTCGGCATTGGCAAAAAAGTGTACAACTAAATCAAGATAAACATCATCCCTTAATATGGTCATGGTCTTCCAACCCAGATTTGCCAATTTCGTACTCAACTCAAATTTGTGAGAATCAAAGAAATTATAGTCCACCCATCTACCATTAAAGACTTTCCTAAGAGAAAAATTCGTATTGTACCTTTCCTGTGCTTTATCCTCACTGAAATACAACTCATTCCTTTCTAGGGCAGTTAAGGATATCGGTTCTCCCTTCTTGCTTCTCTTCTTCTTCCCATTATCCTTGCTTGAATCCCATTTGGATTTTCCCTTTTGCCCTTTCAAAGTGTGAGGCGTTGATATGGCTAGGGCTTTCGAGCTCTTCTTTGGTTTAAGGATTTTCAGTGCCATGGAAGAATCTATAAGGGTTGTGAGAGGTTGGGAAAGGATTGATTAGGGTTTATAAGTTATTTGAGGGAGAGATTAAAAGGGCTGGTCAGTGACAGTTGGGTTTGGTGCGAAGAGGGAGAGAGAGATAGATATAGTGAGACAAAAAGAGAGAGAGAATTCAAATGACGTTAAAACAGGAGAATTTTAGATATAAAGACCCAATGCATGTGTCGACACGTGAAAATGAAGTGTCGACACATGGGTTCCAAAAATTCATCTTGAACCCTATTACGCCCCGTTTCTGGACGTTGGGCCCTCCCCTCTCTCTTGCCGGGCCCGAGGGTGGGGATTTGGTATGGTGCTCTCTCGTTAGAACTCGTCCTCCTAGAAGGACAAATGCGATGGGGTTTGAATTTAAAATGAAATTGATTAGGGCTTTTTGAAAAGGTCTTTGGAGTCGCCATCTAACATATTTAAAGATGTGCTAGGTCATCTACATCAAATAAAACCCGAGGGTTAAACTTAGTTTTAGAAAAAGGTTTTTGAAAAACGTCCTCATGAGAGGGTTTTAAAAGGTAGGGTTATTCGACAACCCTAAAAACATTGGAAAGCCTTTTTGAAAATTGACTCCAGTTTTGGTCTTTGAAACAGAAATTCCTAAGTCCGGGGGTTGGTTACGTGTAGGGAAGATATCCTAAGACTATCACCCTACCCTGCCCTTGTGGTACCTATATGACTAATCACCTTTTACTCACTTAACTACGACTCACTGGTTACCTATGTTTAATGCTGTCCATTTACAAAACTTTTGAAAAACATAATTGAAAAAGAGTTTGAAAGAGGGAGTTGAGTTTGAAAAATGGTATTGAAAATTTGAACAGGGTTGTGACTGCACCCCATGAAGGGTTGCCTACGTACCACCTTAAAAAGCATCAGGTCAATCGTAGTTCGGACAAGAGTCCGAAAGAATTAGAATTTTGAAATGGTTTCCTATTTCTAGAAAGTTTTCATTTTTAGAAAGTTTGAGTTTGAAAGTGTTTCCTTGTCAAGAAGATAGGACTTTTGAAATGTTTTCTTTTCAAGAAGATTTGACTTGAAACAGGAAGACTTGATTTGATTTTGAAATGTTTCCTTTTCAGGAAGATTGAGATATGAAAAGATTTGATTTAATTTGATTTGAAAAGATTTGAGTTGATTTGAAAAGATTGGATTTTGAAAATGTTTCCTTTTTAGGAAGATTTAAGATATGAAAAGATTTTGATTTTGAAAAAGGCAAGTTTGGATTGTTTCCAAAATAGAAGGCGTTAAATAAGGTTTAAATTTGGAAGATTTGAAAAAGAGCGATTTGAGGAATTTGAAATGGAAGGTTTTGATTTGATTGAAAGGAAAGTTTGGAAAATGAAAGTTTAGATTGATTTGGAAATTGAGAATTTTGAGGGTTTGAAAATGGTAGAATTTTGGCTTAAAAATGGAAGGTTTCCAAGTTGGCAAAATAGGGTCTTCTTAGGATTGGACTTCTAGGGTTTAATAGATATGAGTTTTGAAAATGGTTCAAAAATCGAGTCTTTTGAAAACATGATTTAGGGCCTAAAACCCTAACTTGGATTTTAAACATCCAAATGAATATCGTACTTTGCTAAAACCATTCTAGTTAGTGAAAGGCTAGAATTGCTTTAGGCTTGTGGCTTTGTAAAGCAATACAGACACGAAACCAAAAATATAGACCTTTTGGATCCTTTTGAATGTCACGCATTTCTCGAAACAACCCTAATCATGAAAAGACTAGGATCATTCTGAGAATGGATTTTTGAAAAAAGACAAATGTTAGGCTATTAGAAGCCACTTAAAGTGTCACACTTTTCTAGGAAAACCCTAACCATAAAGGGTTAGGATCCACCTAGAATTGTGGTTTTAAGAAAACTACTTTAGAAAATGGTTTTAAGGGTAGAGGAATGACATGAATGCAAATATAATTTGATGATAGTAACGGCATGAAACATACAAGGTTTAAGTATCACCACATTGCAAGAGGGCCCTAAGGCCATGCCGTGAAGCAAGTGAGGGCCAAGAAGAGAGTCTTGATTGGTAACCTCCTCTTGTTCACTCTCGACGTGGACTTAAAGTCCTCTTGTTTTCAAGCATGGAAGAAAGTGGAGTTTACAGATAAGGGGGTTAAAAAAGAGAAGAACCCAAGTGGGTTTGGAGGAAGAAGAGAAAGTGGGGGAGTACGAAAAAGTAAATAGAGGATTACCTTGTCTCGTTACTTCTTTCCTTGGTGGAGGCTCGGCCCTTTGACTTGGGAAGATTTTGGGAGCTTCTAGGAAGCGAGGTGGTCCTTCGGTGGAGCATGAAAGCTAGGGCTTTGGGAGTTCGAACTTCAAACTCAGCCAGCTGGACTTCGGGAGAGAGAGAAAGAGGGCTCCAAGAGCTATCTAGAATGGAGGGGGAGAGTTTCTGGAGGATTCTTTTGACCCAAAACAAAGAGGGGGAAGGTATGTATTTATAGTGCATTTTTAGGAGGGTTGGGCGCCACTCATAGTGGCACATGCTTTGGACTTGGCCCTGCGCCACTCATAATGGCGTAGAGTCATTTAATTTTGGCTTGAAAAAAGGCTAGATACCGGGTTGGGTGATTCGTAACTGATTCTGGGGGGTTATGCACTACTATTAGTGGCGCACAGCTAAAAATATGCCATGCTTCACTTAAACTGGAGCAAGGAGGTTCTGGTTTGAAAATGGAAGGTGCTGGACGGTAGGGCCCATCTAGAAATAGAAGGGAATACTCTGAAAAGTGTCCCAAAGGTTGTCGGTTTGATTCCCAGAGCCAGTATGGCTAAAGAGAGTGACCGGATGGCGGTCACCGCATTCTGGGAGTTTTAGGGTTGACCAAGATTGACCGAGGTTGATCGAGTTGACCAGAGTTGACTAAGGTTGATCGGGTTGACCGGGGTTGACTAGAGTTGACCGAGGTGTTACTGGTTTGATACCCAGAGCTGGTGTGGTTTCCTAGGGCATTTGGATGCCCAGGGGCAAAATGGTCATTTTGACTAGGGACCTCCGGGAAAGGACCGAGCTTGACTGGATGGCATTGGATATGCCGAACCGTCTGGGGACAACTCTGGAAAGTGGGCTTACTATTCCAAGGACTTTGTACTTTCTCAAGGAACTCGTTGGGCCTATTGGCGTCGATGTTGACCGGTCCGGATCTGGTCTGGACTTCAGTTCAAGAAATTGGTACTTTCTCGATGGACTAGCTTGAAAGGGTCTTACCACCTTGAGGGATAAACTTTCTCGAAAGTCGTGCCAGACTGGGACAGTTTTTTATTCTTAAGGGATTTGTACTTTCTCAAAGAACGTACTAGGCTTGGACAGTCTTCCGTTCATAAGAGATTTATGCTTTCTCAAAGAATGTGTCAGATTAGCGGACATTCTACATTAGCGGGCTAGCAGGCGCCAGAAGTGAATCGTTCTTCCATCTCGGGGACTTAGGTACTTTTCGGAGATGGGTGTGAAAGGAGATTTACCGATCCGAGGACTAAACCTTCTCAGTCATCGTGTCGTGTTGGATCGAATGGTCTTATCCTCAATGAGGGATTAACTTTCTTGAATGACGGGATAAATGGATTTGACTTTGGATTTGAATAAACTTATCGTCTTATGGAAGACGTGCCAGTCTGGATTGGACTGACTAATGCAACAGGAGCATTTTGGTCATTTGGTCTCTAGTAGACCCAGTGGGCCCACAAAACGGTTGACAAATTGGATTGGACTTGAAAAGCCGGTTTGGGCTTGAGTATGATTGTGTTAGTTTGGAGGTGCTTCCGGTAGGGCCAAAGATCGCCAAGTGGCCAAAATGGGGTGCTAACAGCTACCCCTCTTTTTTTGTCTTTACCTGTTGAAGGCAAAAAATGAAAAAGTACGTACCCAATGAAGGTCGCCAAGCTGTCAGAGAGATCGGAGGTTTGAAATTTGGAAAAGTGGAGGTTGAAGCTTGAAAATAAAGCTAGGAGGCCATTCGAAACTGATTTTGGCAGGCAAAAGGTCGAGGCGAGGCCCAACCTGGGCTGTGCTCCAGTCTTAGTGGCGCCAGACTTAGGTTTCTTTGTGCAACACTGGCTAAGGCTTTGTGCAGCGAGGGTGGCCTCAGTGCTTTTTATGGGAGGAAGCAGTCGTATACGGCTCATACGATTGTCCTTCTGTCTGCTAAGGTAGCGAAGCCATCACATATCAGAGCAGCTCGTGGTGGATGGATCTTGCCTTTTCATTTGATTTTTCTTTTGATGATTACAGGGGTCATATTATTCTCGCTTTCCACTATCCATACAGGATTATGTCCCTGAGTTCCTCTTACATGTCAATGAACCCTTATCGGGTCTCTTTCTTCCTGTCTTGTCTTCAGGATGGCTACCAAGGGGGATGATGATTTATGCAGTAAGTGATGGCTGAGATGACAGTGACGAGAGCTGCTTTTGGTCAAGGATAGGACTAATGTTGTTGTCATTCAAGTTGATGGAGGCGACTAGTACACTTGGGTGATTGACGGGGAATCCGCTGAGCCAGGTTTTGTTGAGGTAGAGTGTGAGCAACTACAGAGTTGGCTTGAAGAGGATGGAACTGTAAAGCGAGCTATTCCTTCTTGTCCTCCTTACTCTCTTGATTAAATTTCACTTTTAGCTATCAAGAGGCCTTCGAGAGGCTAGTAGCTTCTGAGTATTGTTTTTGAAATTCTTTAGGCTGCTAGCAAGGAAGAGGCCCATGTGAGGCTTCTTAGGAAGGATGTCCTAGACAAGGTTACTGGAAATGAGCTGAACTTGAGGAGTCATAGGAGGCTATTCTGTGTTTGTAGTTCTTCTGTGTTGGCTTGACTGTTGAGTTTTGATTTTGGCAGGCAAGATAGGATTCTTGTTGATGTATCTCTAGAAAGATTTTACTTCTCTGAGAGTCTTAAGTTGGTTTATGAAGGGGGTGAGGTCTCATTTGATGGGTTCAAAGTATCCAAAAAGTTAAGCATCTCCGGTTGGTTCTTTATTTGATTGGGATGGTGGGCCATTGCCCCAGTCTTCATGGCTTGGAAAGGGTTAAATTAGGACAGATTGGGAGGTTGAGGGTGGGACATTGCCCTAGTCTTCATTGTTTGAAAAATGTTGGATTAAGTTATTTAAAGTTTTCACAGGAAGTTAAAATGATGTGTGTTATACCCATGGATGGATGCATAGATTAGACAGTAATATGAACAAATGAATGTACTGGTCTACACAGGGATTGAAATGCATGTATCCTATAGGGTTGCTGTTTGGGAATTTTCTGTCCTCAGTTGGTTTTCTCTCTTAGACCTCTCAATTCCATTGTGGCTTGAGCGACAACTTCCGTGCCCTTTGCAGAGCGATAAATAGCTTGGCCCTCAATCTGAGAAGACTTCTTTTAGAACTGTAATGTAGGTCGGGTTTAGGGGTTTTTAAGAAATGAAGGAATATTTAGGCTTAAAGATTTTCTTTTAGTGGGTTATTTAAACCAAAACCATCTGAGCACAATTTGGGGCATGAGGTTACCCCTACCATCCTCCTCGTCTCTCTCATTTTTTTTTTTCAACTACTTGTCTTGGTATTGTTCAGGCTTATTTGGACTAAGCAATTTTTTTTTTATCAGAGAGGACTTTAATTTGGACCGTAGCGCAGGCTAGGTTAAGGGGTTTATGAATGAAAAGGTATAAAGGCTCAAACATTTTTATTTGTGGAGTTTCGAAAAACCAATGATCACCTTCGGTAATTTAACTTTCATTTCCTACTTTCTTCTGTCCTTCCTACTCTTTTTGCTCTTCCAAACCATTCTCTCCCTTTTGATTAAGATTTTTCATCAAGAAATTTATTCTCAAGTTGACTTTTAGAGATGCCAACTTTTTCATTTCTACTTTTGGATGCCAATATCTTCTTTTGAAAACCACCACAAATGCATCGTCCCCTTTACTTAGAGACGCCGTTGAAACCATATCTTCTTGGAAATCACATTTTTCATCATTGTTTATTAGTTCCTACTCATGGCTTTTGCCTTAGCCCAGTGTGGGCGGTGATCATCTAGTCGGTTTTGTTGAAAAATGTAACCAGCTTAAGTGGGCTTTGCAAAAGTTGTTTTTTTTGTTTTTGTGTATAGTTGCAGAATTGAGGGCCTCTCATCATTTCAAATTGAATTGCTTAGTCCATAAAGCCTTTGTACAAAATTTAGACAATATTTCTAGAAATGGTGTGTTTCTACCAGTAATCCCCCATATATTCTATCAAATCAATTACTATGTGCTTACTCTAATGTGAGGGATGGTTCTTGGTTTGGGAATATCTGAATAGAAATCACTTATGGCTCTAGTGGGCTGAGCAAAGGGTAGTGTTTATTTCTTTTTGGATAAATAGAACAATGGCTTCTCATTATTTTGATGACTTGGCTGCCCATCGCTTAGCCAGGATATCACTCAAGTGTCGCATGTTCAATAAACTCCGCACTTGTTTGTTGATTCTGTCTTCCTCCTCTCTCTCACTATCTTTTTCTTTCTCTTGAATGTTTTAACCTCCATTGAATGGGTTGCCCGTGCTATCCCATCTTTCAAGTTGAGTCATTACAAAATGGGAAAGAATCCCTAAAAGCAATAATCTTCCACAAGAGTATGAGATAAAGGGGATAAACTGAAAGGTATCTCTTTCTCGTTTCAAATCATGATTGCATGACATGCAATGTTTATTTAAAATATGCTAGAAATAGAAAGATAAAAAGAAAATGGACGAATTTTGTGGAAACCTTCCTTTTCTTGTAGGTCTTTTGGTGAGAACCCTTAATAGGATTTTGGGACAATGCCAACCTCCTTGGTGCTTCATTCTCCAAGTATATCAACGGAGAGCGAATTGGTAGATCTTTTATAGCATTTGGCATGCATTTGGAAGCTAGGGAATTTAGTTATGGCAATGCACAGATCTAATAGGACTTTGCAAATGGTGAAGTCCTCTTCTACATAGATGGTGATTGTCGCGGCATGGCGCGGAGGTAGTTGCTTAGAGATAACGTCTTGCAGATGGATGGTCAGTTCTTCTTACTCCTTAATGTAGGTTCGACCTCTTCCAATAATTGGGCTTATCTTTGGATGAGTTCGAATTGGGAGAAAAGCTAGAGGGGTTCTATGAGTTCAATTATGCTCTTTGACCTAGAAAAAGGAAAAGAAAAACAAAACACAGTTAGCATGTGGAGTTGGAAATTTTATGCAATGTATGTCCTATGGAGGTCCGTCCTCTAAGGGAGTCTAGGCATGATGCTAAGTCCATCTTGGAGGTGGAGTTTTGCCCTTTATGCAATACAATATCTCTTCGGCATGGACTGGTTGATGTTTCTTTATTTGGGCAATCCCACCTTTATGGATGGAGAGAGATTTGGCCTCTCTTGAGATATGGTTTTATGCATGCCATGAATCCTTAGAGTTGAGAACCCTTAGGATTTCTAGTAGGTTCGATTAATAAAAGATCGGATTGTTCCTTTCTCTTTACAGTTGATGAAAATGCACTGACTTGAATTTCTTGGAACTTGTGCCTTTAGAATGGATATTGATACATGAGCATAATAGTAGTGAATATATGCACAGAATCATGATAATAGATAAGTGGTTTAGGAAACCCCATTTTCTGTCCTTGCATCGTCTTTGGTTTTCTTGGTACTTGAGAAATGAGGGGGAAGACAAATGACACAAAATAAATGAGGAGTTAGTGCCTTGGCTTGAAAGTTTGTATGCAATGAATGCCCTATGGGTGTCCCTGCTTTGAGAGGGGGACTAAGCATGCTATGTTTGCTCACTTTTGGAGATAAAGTATTGCCCCTATATGCAGATATCATACCTGTGCCTATTTCATACATCCTATACAATCATTCATTCAAGGGAGGTAGAAAGAGCAATTTTATTTCTTTTGAGATAGAAAGCTGAAATTACATAGATTGGGGGAAGGGAACATTTTCTAGGGACTTTCCACGTATCTACCTAGACTACTTTACAAGTCTTTGGTCTCGCCTTATTGATATTTAAAGGTCGTTGAATGACCTTGTCTCTGGATTGCCCCTTGTCTTGTGACAACCTTATCTCCATGAGCGAGAGGGATTGGAGCCCCTCTTATGAGATGGTTCTTGGATGCATGCCATGACCCTTAGTGTTTGGAACCCTTAGGAATTGGGTAGGCCTATGATTTAAGATTGACTTGTGGCCATTCTCTTAGAGGTTGATCATATGCATGGTGTGCAAGTGGCTTGAGTTACTATGGAACTCTTGCCTTGGGATGATTACATATGCATAAGCAGTTTAATAACATGAATACAAGATATTGACAGCAAGGCATTCATGTATGTAAGCATAATAACAACAAGAGTAAGGAAATTGAACAGCAGTCATTCTTTCCTCCTTGGTTTTTAAAAACACAAGCCTTAAATTGGGCAGAGGTTCGGTTATGCATGAGTGCTATATGAACATGATGTTGAGGGCTACTAATACTTCCTAAAAAGCTTGGCTCCCAAATCTTCAAAACTAGGCCCACTCCCCAGGGTGGTGCCATTATGATTGGTGATCCGAGCGGGGGAATTGTCTAAAGACCGTTGGTTAGGTGATACGTCTACCTACTACCAACAGTCAATGTATTGTTCCCCCTTCTAACTAAAAGATAGTAACTAGGGTCAATATTCAATTAAAATGCATATGCAAATGTGTGTGATTTTGGAAATTTGAGGCAAGAGCCTAACAACTCCCATACATCTTGTCATACATAGCATACATAGCAGTTTATGAAAATAAATTAAAATGTGAACAAGGGTCCACCTACAAAACAAATGTACAGAGTCAGTACTTTTCGAGGAACTCAAATGCAAAATAAAATATTGATGTATGAACAATTCAAGAGCATGTAATGATTGTAATGTTTGACTTTTTGCAAAACAAAGACCATTTTGAAAATTTTAAAATTTTGAAAAGTTTAGAAAGTGGATATAACTAAACAAGGTAACCGGTGAACTTAAGGTGAGTAAAGGATGACTAGACATGACATAAGCATAACCTCTTAAGTTGTCCCCAGTGGAGTCGCCAAGCTATCGCGCCCCATTTTCGGACGTCGGGCCCTCCCCTCTCTATTTTCGAGCTCAGGGGTAGGAATTTGGTATGGTGCTCTCTCATTAAAACTCGTCCTCCTAGAAGAACGAATAAGACGGGGTTTGAATTTGAAATGGAATTGATTAGGGCTTTTTGAAAAGGTTTTTGGAGTCGCCACCTAACATATTTAAAGTTATGCTAGGTCATCTACACCAACTATAACCCGAGGGTTAAACTTAGGTTTTGGAAAAGGTTTTTGAAAAATGTCCTCTTGAGAGGGTTTTAGAAGGTAGGGTTGTTCGAGAACCCCAAAAATGTTGAAAAGCTCTTTTGAAAATTGACTCCAGTTTTGGTCTTTGAAACAAAAATTCTTAAGTCTGAGAGTTGGTTACGTGTAGGGAAGATGTCTTAAGACTATCACCCTACCCGCCCATTGCAGTACCTATATGTCTAATCACCTTTTACTCACCTAACTATGACTCACCGGTTATCTATGTTTAATGCTATCCACTTAGAAAACTTTTGAAAAACAGAATTGAAAAATAGTTTGAAAGAGGGAGTTTAGTTTGAAAAATGGAATTGAAAATTTGAAAAGGGTTGTGACCACACCCCATGAAGGGTTGCCTATGTACCTCTTTAAAGAGGATCAGGTCAATCGTAGTTCGGACAAGAGTCCGAAAGACTTGTTGTTTTAAGACGTCCTCATGATCTTAACCTTTAGGATCCACCTAGAATTGTGGTTTTAAGAAAACTACTTTAGAAAATGGTTTTAAGGGTAGAGGAATGACATGAGTGCAAATTCAATTTGATGATAATAATGGCATAAAACATACAAGGTTTAGGTATCACCACATCGCAAGAGGGCCCTAAGGCTATGCCACAAAGCAAGTGAGGGCCAAGAAGAGAGTCCCAATCGGTAATCTCCTCTTGTTCACTATTGACATGAACTTAATGTCCTCTTGTTTTCAAGCATGCAAGAAAGGGGGGTTTAAAGATAGGGGGTTAAAAAAGAGAAGAACCCAAGTGGGTTTGGAGGGAGAAGAGAAAATCGGGGAGTACAAAAAATTAAAAAGAGGATTACCTAGTCTCATTGCTTCTTTCTTTGGTGAAGGCTCGGGCCTTTGACTTGGGAAGGTTTTGGGAGCTTTTGGGTACCGAGGCGGTCTTTTGGTGGAGCTTGAAAGCTAGGGTTTCAGGAATTCGGACTTTAGACTTGGCTGGTGGGACTTTGAGAGAGAGAGAGAGAGAGAAGGCTCTGGAAGCTGCCTGGAATGGAGGGGGAGAGTTTCTCTAGGATTTTTTTGACCCAAAACAGAGAGGGGGAAGGTCTGTATTTATAGTGCATTTTTAGGAGGGTTGTGCACCGCTCATAGTGGCACATGCTTTGGGCTTGGCCGTGCGCCACTATGAGTGGCGTAGGGTCATTTAATTTTGGCTTGAAAGAAGGTTAGATATGGGGTTGGGTGATTCGTAACTGATTTTGGGGGGTTATGGGCCACTATTAGTGGCGCACAGCTAAAGAAAGGTCATGCTTCACTCGAAGTGGAGCAAAGAGGTTCTAGTTCGAAAAGAAAATGTGTCAAACAGCCGGGCCTAGCTAGAAATAGAAGGAAATACTTTGAAAAGTGTCTCGAAGGTTGCCGGTTTGATTCTCAGAGCCAGTATGGCTAAAAAGAATGACCGGATGGCGATCACCTCATCTTGGGAGTTCTAGGGTTGACCAAGATTGACCGGGTTGACCAAAGTTGACTAGGGTTGATCGGGTTGACTGGAATTGACCAGAGTTGATTGGGGTTGACTAGAGTTAACTAGGGTGTTGCTGGTTTGATACCCCGAGCCGGTGTGGTTTCCTAATGCATTTGGATGCCTAGGGGCAAAACAGTCATTTTGACCAGGGACCTCCGAGAAAGGACCGGGGTTGACTGAATGGCACTAGACATGCCGAACCATCTAGGGACGGCTCTGAAAGGTGTTCTTACTATTTTGAGGACTGTGTACTTTCTCGAGGAACGTGCTAGCCCGTTGAGGGCAAAATGGTCATTTTTCACTAGGACGAGCTAGCAAGCATCGGTGTTGACCGGTCTGAATCTAGTCTGGACTTCTATCTTAGGAATTGGAACTTTCTCGATGAACAGGTGATTACACCCTAAAAGTTTAATCATAAGCCCTTAATTTGCACATTTTTAGATTTAGATTGTAGTTAATTATCTTCTTTTAGTTCAATATTTGATTTACTGTGTATTTTTGTGTGTTTTCTAGGTTTTGGAGTTATAACAACAAATAAGAGCCAAAATTGTAGGAAGACTGTTCGGATAGACTGTCTAGATGGTGGAACCGTTCAGACGCACCATTCGGACATAGCGTTCGGACGGTGATTGATTGTTTGAACGAATCCACCGTACGGACGGTGATTGACCATTCAGACACCCTGTTCGGACAGTCATTTCACCGTTCGAACGCCTATTGGATGATAGACCTCTAGAGTCGATGTTTTGCATTCGAAGCCATTCCAGAGTCAAGATTTTGCGTCTGAAGAGTATTCGAACGGTCCGCCTACCATTCGGACGGTAAAATGACCATTCAGACGGTCATTTTACCATTCGGACGGTAAAATGATCGTCTGAACGGTCATTTTACCGTCCGAACGGTGTGTCCGAACGCATATCAGACAAGCGTCGGATGCTTATCGGATAGATTGCGCAGATTTGCCCTGAAATGCTAGCCGCAATCGAGAGAATGGGAGAGTTGATTTTTTGGTTAGATTTAGAGTAATTTTAGTTAGTTTTTGAGTTTGGTAGAGAGATTGTGTAAGTTTTTGATAATTAGGAGTAGATTTTCGGTAGATTGGCTGTGGGAGATCTTCTTTCAAGGTTGGTTTTCCCATTTTGTTCTTCATTTATTAGTTTAGATTTATTTCTTGTAATTTTCTTTGTTGTATTATAATTTTCTTACATTTTTCTTGTAATTTTCTTGTACCCAAACACTCTCAATTTCAAGTAAATTTTAGCTTTAAATATTTGTATATTTTATTTATATTTTACATGTTTTTAGGATGAGTTTAATTAGCTAGTTATTAAATTAGGTTTAAATGTGACAATCACCCAAATAATCCAAGGAATTCAATGGAAGTATCTCATGAATTAATTGCCATAATTTCCTAGAATTCGAATTTCTAGTTATTAAATGTGGAATTTTAGAAAACTTAAATTATTGACTAAGTTTGGAGATTTTCATCACCCAAATTGATGGTATTAATTTATGACTCTTGACTAGACAAACACTTCACAATTGCTAGAAATTCATTCTCATAAATTGATTGAAGATGCCTAAGAAAAGTTAGGTTATTGACTATATTTGACTAATTCAATGCACATATCACAAATTTGGTATTGATCCAAGTTAAATCGATAGTATTAACTTTTGATTCCTCATTAACCATGTATCCAATTTCAATTGCTTAAAAATTAGCGCTTTTCAAAGCTAAATCCTCTTAATCAAACACACTTAAATGTTGTGTTTGATTTGAGTTATAAACCCCATTGGGAGCCTTAGATAAAATTAAGTGATTGGATTATTTGAGCCCAATTCCCTTTTAATTGCTTTAAGTTTAATTTCAATTGCCTTAATTTAATTGTCTAGTGTTAATTGTCTTTATTTTCATTGCAACAGTTTAGGGATTCAAAACAACCATCAAAAACCAAAAAATTTTCTTTTATTTTTCCTTTTATTTTAGATTCGATTCACATAATTTCAATTCGACCCTAGTTAGGTTAGTGCGAGGTGAGTATTAGAGCCTATATTGGGCTAGGTCCCTTGGGAGAGAACGATACTAGATTACCGGTTTATACTTCATCGCGACCCCCATACTCTTGCGGGGTAACTAACTCCATTTGTAGGACTTTCACATTTGGGGGCGAGTTAACAGGCTTGAAAGGGTCTTACCGCTTTAAGGAATAAACTTTCTCAAAGGTCGTGTCGGACGGGGATGGTTTTTCATTCTTGAGAGATTTGTACTTTCTCGAAGAATGTGCCAGGCTTGGACAGTCTTCCGTTCTTGAGGGGTTTGTGCTTTCTCAAAGAACATGCCGAATTAGCATACATTCTACATTGGTGGGCTAGCAGATGCCAGAAGTGAACCGCTCTTCCATCTTAGGAACTTATATACTTTTCGGAGATGAGTGTGAAAGGGGCTTTGCCGATCTAAGGAATAAACCTTCTCGATGATCGTGTCGTGCTAGATTGGATGGTCATACTGTCAATGAGGGATCAACTTTCTCAAATGACAGGACAAATGGATTTGACTTTGGATTTGAATGGACTTATCATCTTATCGAAAACGTGCTGGTCTAGATTGGACTAACTAATGCAACAAAAGCATTTTGGTCATTTTGTCTCTAGTGGGCCCAGTGGGCCTGCAAAACGGTTGACAAATTGGATTGGACTGGACTTAGAAAGCCAGTTTGGACTTGAGTATGCTTGTATTGGTTTAAAGGTGCTTTCGATCGGGTCGGAGATCGCTGAGTGGCCAAAATGGAGTGCTAACAAACCCTCTGTTCTCATATGTCGACATATGAAAATGAAGTGTCGACACTTGGTCTTAATAAGGTTGTGCAATGTATCACAAATGCATAAAGTGAATTATAAACAAAAATTGCACACATTTGATAACAATTAAACATTAGGGTTACTCATTCTCAAGGTTACACATAGGGTTACACATAAAGTGAATTATAAACAAAAATTGCACAAATGACATGTAAATCATCAAAAATCAACACATAGGGTTACTCATTCTAAGTTCTCTTCTTATCATGTAAAATCTATCCTCACTTATTGGTTTTGTAAAAATGTCAGCTGATTGCATATTTGTGCTCACAAAATCAAGTTCATTGTCCCATTTTTGTACATGATCTCTTATGAAGTGATATATAAACTCAATGTGTTTTGTGCGAGAGTGTTGAATAAGATTCTTGGTCAAGTTTATAGCACTAATATTGTCATATCAAATGGGAATATGATCAAATGAGATACCATAATCTTCTAATTGTTATTTAATCCACAACACTTGAGCACAACAACTACCAGTTGTTACATATTCAACCTCAATTGTAGAGAGGACAACTAAATTTTGTTTTTTACTACACCAAGACACAATCATGTTGCCTAAGAGTTGGCAAGTGCCACTTATGCTCTTCCTATCAACTCTACTCCCCGCATAGTCAGCATCAGTGTAACCAATTAAATTAAAAGATGTGCCCTTTGGATACCATAATCCAATGTTTTGTGTGTGCTTGAGATAACGAAAGATTTTTTTCACAGCATTCACATGAGATTCTTTAAGATTTGATTGAAATCTAGCAAATAAATAAACACTAAACATTATATCTAGCCTACTAGCAGTTAGGTATAATAAAGAATCTATCATGCTTCTATAAAACTTAGTATCTACTGATTTACCTTTCTCATCACTATCCAGTTTTGTTGAAGCACTCATTGAAGTACTTAAAGGTTTTGCATCTTCCATCCCAAACTTTTTGATCAAGTCTTTGATGTATTTCGCTTGGTTGATAAAGATGTCTTCCTTTAATTTCTTGATTTGAAGACCGAGGAAATAATTAAGTTCACTCATCATACTCATTTTGAATTCTCCCTGCATACACTTAGCAAATTTCTTGCAAAGCGTCTCATTAGTTGCATCAAATATAATATCATCGACATATATTTGTACTAAAAGAATATCATTTTTTTTATCTTGATAAAAAAGAGTAGTATCTATTTTTCCTCTTGAAAAATCTTTTTCAATCAAAAATCGGTTTAATCTTTCATACTAAGCCCTTAGGACTTGCTTCAAACCATATAATACTCTTGTTAATTTGAAAACATGATTAGAAAATTTTGGATCTTCAAATCTAGGGGGTTGCTTAACATATACCTTTTCAATAATAAAACCATTTAGGAATGCACTTTTAATATCCATTTGATAAAGTTTGAAATCCTTAAAACATGAGAATGCAAGTAATATCCTAACAGCTTCTAATCTAGCTACCAGAGGATACGTTTCATCAAAATCAATGCCTTCCTCTTGGCTATAAACTTGAGTAACAAGTCTTGCCTTGTTCCTCACAACAACTCCAAATTCATCCATTTTATTTTTAAAAACTCATTTAGTTTTAATGACTGGATGATCATTAGGCCTAGGAACAATGTGTCATACCTCATTCTTTTCAAATTGATTCAACTCTTCTTACATAGCATTAATCCAAAACTCATCATTTTCAACATCATTAAAACACTTGAGCTCTATTTGTGATAAGAATGCAAGATGATTACATACATTTCTAATAGAGGATCTAGTTCATACCCCTTGTGAAGGATCACCTAAGATTTTTTCGGTTGGATGGTTATGCACAAACTTCCATTCCTTAGGTAAACCTTTATTGATCTCTTTTTCGCTTGTTGAGACTTCTTGCACTTCCTTCTCCTTTTGTGGATCTTCTTTAGAGCTTGGATGAATGTCTAACTTTTTCATATTTTGCTCTATTTCATCTACATCATCACTTATAACATTTCTAGAAAGGGATTTATGTTCATCAAAAGTGACATGAACCGATTCCTCAACCACTAGAGTCCTTTTATTAAAGAGTCTATATACTTTGCTATGTGTTGAATATCCAAGAAATACACTCTCGTCAAATTTCGCATCAAATTTGTCAAGGTTGTCTTATAGTTATTCAACACAAAACATTTACATCCAAAAGCTCAAAAGTATGAGGCATTTGGTTTCTTATCTTTCTAAAGCTCATAAGGGGTTTTGTTTAAAAATTTTCTAAATAAAATTTGATTTAAACCATAGCAAGCTGTGTTGACAGCTTCAACCCAAAATACTTTGGCAATCCGTTTTCACAAAGTATGGTCATTCCCATTTCTTCCAAAGTTTTATTTTTCTTTTCAACAACTCCATTTTGTTGAGGTGTTCTAGGGGCTGGAGTTGAGGTGTTCTAGGGGCTGAAAAGTTGTGGTTAAAACCATTTTCATCACAAAATACTTCAAAGGGTTTGCAATCAAATTCGCCTCCATGATCAGTCCTTATAGAAGTAATTGAAAAACATTTCTCATTTTGAACCTCTTTACAAAATTTTGTGAAGAAAACAATTGTCTCATCCTTGTGAGCTAAGAAGAATGTCCATGTAAATCTAGAGTAGTCGTCAACAATAACAAGTGCATATTGTTTTCTACCAAGACTTAAAGTCCTAGTTGGTATAAATAAGTCCATATCCAACAGTTGTAGTGGCCTAGAAGTAGTGAGCATGTTTATAGATTTAAAAGAAATTCGAGTTTGCTTACCCATTTGACAAGCATCACAAACTCTATCTTTGTTAAATTTGATTTTTGGAAGTCGTTTGACCAAATCATTTTTAGAAACCTTTGAAAGTATGCTCATACTAATGTGACCAAGTCTTCTATACTGCAACTAACTTTCATCACTATTCATAACAGCAAGGCATTCAACTTTGCAAGAAGACAAGTCATTTAGATATAAAAAAAAATGTATATATTGCCTTGTCTATGCCCAGTGAGAATAGTTTTGTTACTGTTGATGTCAATCACATCACATTTGGAGGATTCAAATACAATCTTGCAGTCACAAAGTTGACTAATGCTCAAAAGATTGTGTTTGAATTCTTTAACAAGCAAGACATTTTCAATAGAAGTAGAAGAGTTCTTACTAACACTACCTATACTGATAATCTTTCCTTTGCTATTGTCTCCAAATGTGACAAGTCCTCCATCTTTTGGTAAAAGAGGTGTGAATTGTGCTTTATCTCCTGTCATATGTCTTGAACATTCACTATCTAAGTACCAATGGTTTTTCTTGGATTTTACTTGAAGACACACCTACAAAAGAGTTTATTTGACTTTAAGTACCCAAACCATCTTGGGTTCTTAGGGGTTAGTCCTCAATGGCCTTCTTGGGACCTATGCATTGTTAGGTGCAATAGATTTTTGCATGACATAACACCTACTAGCAATGTGTCCTAGTTTTTGACAATAAAAATATGAAATTTATGGCTTACCAGTGGAAGAAATAAATCTAGTTTTTGAAAATTTTCTCCTTTTGAAGGGATTAGAAACAAATCTAGCTTTGTCAAGTAAACACTTATGTTTTCTAAGAATAGCATCAAATTTCTCTTTTCCATTTACACATTTAAAAATAGTTGTTTTCAAGTGTTTAACCTCTTTTCTCAAAACTTAATTTTCCTTTGAAAGTGAGGAATCCTTTTGAAAAGAGTTATCCTTAACTCTATCTTTCAAGACACAAATTTCATTCTTCAAATCTTCATTTTCTTTTTGTAAATCCTCATTTTCTTTAGTTAAAGTACAAATCATCTTTTTGAGAAGACCATTTTTAATTCCCATCTTTTTAAATTCAATAATTAAATCATCAAAGGTATCCTCTAATTCATTGAAAATAAATTAAGAGGAATTAGAAGATGATACCTCATTCTCTTTCTCATGAGCCATGAGACATAGATTGGCTAGTACTTGAGGTTCGGTTTCTTCTTTGGAATTGGATTCTTTATCATCACTCCAAGTCATAGCTGCCATCGCCCTTTTTCTTTGGTCTTTCTTTCCTTTCTTTTTAAGCATGGGGCATTCAGCCTTTATATGGACAGGCTTCTTACATTCATAGCATATAATAGTTGATTCTTTATTAGAATCTCCTTTAGCTTCATGCTTCTTTCCACCTTTTCATTTTCTCTTCATGAATTTTTTGACTTTCCTATGATAAGGGCAATTTCATCATCATCTTTATCACTTGCCGATTCATCTTCTTTGATTGGTGGACTTGAATGCTATTGACTTCTTTTTTTTTTTTCTTCCTCTTCTTGGACATGTTGCTTTTGAGTAAGTTTATATGTCATGAGGGAGCCCAAGAGTTCTTCAAGAGGTAAGGTGTTGAGGTCCTTTGCTTTTTGGATGACAGTGACCTTGGCTTCCCAAGTCTTTGGCAACGACCTCAAAATCTTTCTGACATGTTCATTGTTAAACCTTTCCAAGAGACTTCAAGCCATTAATAATATCGGTAAATCTTGTGAACATTTTGGTAATGGACTCAACCAGTTTCATTAAATAATTTATAGTTATGAACTAAAATATTGATTTTAGATTCCTTGACTTGATTAGTACCTTCAAAGGTTACCTCAAGTCTATTTCATATTTCCTTGGTTGATTCATAAGTATAGATACAATTAAATTCGTTAGGATCAAAGGCACAATATAAAATGTTCATGGCTTTAGCATTAGATTGCAATATTTCCAAATCTTTCTCATCTCATTTGGATTTGAGCTTAGGGGTATTTACTATAATCCTCCACAATTCATAATCAACGAATTGAATATATATTCTCATTTTATTCTTCCAATAGTTGTAATTGGTGTCATTAAACATAGGTGGTCTATTAGTGGATTGACCCTCACCTAGAGAGTTTCCAAAGTTGGTTGCCATAGATCAATTCCTAGGATGTTAAGTCAAATGTAAAAATACAAGCTCTGATACCAATTGTTGGTCTAAAAGACAACTCAAGAGAGGGGGTGAATTAGATTTTTTAAAAATAATTGCAATTAAGACTATTTAAAATTAATCTAAGCAATGAAATAGTAATTCAAGTTATATACAATGTAATAAATTCAAGTAAAAAATGAAAGCAAAGTACAAGAAAGAAACACCAAGAATTATCGAGATTCAACCATAACTTGTGGTCTACGTCCTCACCCCAAGATCCCCTTGAAGTCTTCTTCCACTATGTAATGTTCAATTACAAAGTAGAGCTAGTTGAAGTGCCTAGCTCACTCTCCTTGAAGCTTACACCCAAGCTTGAATGTTACAAGAATTTTGTTCAAGCTTTTCTCAAACTTACAAGTATTTTTCTTTCACAAGAGAATACTCAAACTCTAACTCACAAGTGTATAAGAGACATACAATTGAAGTACACACTCTTTATGAAGAGTAGATAATAATTGAATGACTCACTAAATGTCAACTCTTGAGGACAAAGAGAATTTTCAAAAATTTAAGGAATTTTCAGCTCAATAATCAGTGGAATATGGTAGTTCTTCTCCTTAAATGCATTTGGAAACTTGCATATAAAGACCTTAATTGAATTCACCCGTTGGTGGTAGTTTAGGGCTCATTTAATGCGAGTTCAGTCCAATATAATGTTTAAAAATATAGTCGTTGGTCCTCAAGTGTCGACACTTCATTTCATGTGTTGACACTTCATGTTTATATTCTCCAGCTCTTGTCCTCTGTCTCTATGTGTTGACACTTGATCATTCATTTATTAAATATTGGCATCTGTCTTCATGTGTCAACACTTCTGCCCAGAATATTTCTCCGAAGCTTTCCTTGATCAATTAAGCTTCAAAAATATATTAAGATCTGTTGACTCAAGGTTGATCCCCATGTTGATTTTGATGATAACAAAACCATGTGGTTGTTATCTAATGATTTCACTTGAGTGTGCAGATTAGACTATAATCATTTGATAACAAGAAAATAATTGAGTTAATCGGTTGAGTATCCAACAAGAAGATTACTTAGATAATCTTATTCTTGAAGAGATTAAAGATGCTCAAGGAGTTCAACAAGTATTCAAAAGAAGGATGCAAGTGACTGAAGATCTTATGATGATTCAAGAAGTTATTCAAAGAAGCAAAGCACTCAAGCAAGATTATTTGAAGAGTATTCAAGTTGACATGGAATCAATTCTTGAAGACTAAAGTACAAATTGAAGTGCAAATACAACAAAGGATTTCAAGTAGAATTGAAGACCGAAGAGCTGGCACCGTACAAATATAGTTTACACTTCACTATGAAGACCCTCGATCCTCATGGCCATATCAAGTCCACTATATCATCATGCATGCTATGAACTTCTAAATTGGTTGATTTTTCTACTCTAAATCTGGAAAATGCATTGAGGCATAAAGCATAAAAGAAAGGGGGAGCAACAAGTTGAAGCTTGTCAAGTAACAGTGGAGAACTTGTCACATTGAATATGTTGAAGAACTTGTGGTGAGAAGCTTGTCAAGAAACAATGGAGACAATGAGTATGATGAGTTGACACATTCAGCAATCTCATGGTTACAACTTCATTTAGATGACTCTTACAAGTTATGGAAGCTCACCTTGAAGATTTGAAGATGTCTTGCAAGAATGAAAGAAGAAGAGACTCACTTAAAGATACGGAAGCTTTCTTAGAAGTTTTGAAGATGTCTTGAAAGTATTGATAAGAAATCACAAGAGTTGGAAGCTTCATTGAAGATTATGTTGAAGTCTTGAATTGATGGAAGAAATTATATTGATTAAAGAATCCTAGAAGAAATCAATTTGATGAAGATCAAGTAAAAAGATTGAAGATGTTCAATAAGCATGAAAGATCAATTGAAGAAAAGAAATCTCAAGTCTTGGAAGCTCTCTTGAAGATTTTGAAGAAGACTTAGATCAATGGAAGAAGTGATGTTGATTGAAGAACTCTAAATATAATCAAAAATGTATTGATTTTATCTTGAAGAGTTGAAGATGTTCTTGAAGTCAACATGCTTTGAAGGAGTCTTTTCAAGCCTTAGAAACCTTATTTGGATGATCCTTAAAGAGCTTGAAGATATTGAAGAAGATTGAAGAAGTATTGCAAAAGTTAAGGATTTTCCTAAAAAGAGTCGACCCCTCAAGAAAAAGAGTCGACTCATTCGAACAGAGGCTGAAAATTCTGGTGGAACATCAAAAGAGTCGACCCCTAGCATAAAAGAGTCGACTCATTTCAACAGAGAGTTGATTGTGCAGTTTTAGACCAAAAGAGTCGACCCCTGGACCAAAAGAGTCGACTCATTTGGGCAGAACCTTCAAAAATCTGCTGCAACACAAAAAGAGTCGACTCATTTAAGGTAACGGCTAGTTTTTTGAACGTTATACTCCGCCGTTTTCGTATCAAATGGTCTCCCATCCATCTCCAACGGCTATAATCAACTCAAGGCTATATATACAAGATCCCCAACACATATATGATGATGAAGAACAAGAAGAACATGAGAAGAACTCAAGATTAAGTGCTACAAAGTGATATTTCATCTTCCACATCTTATACTCTGTTTTTATTCTTTTGGGGGGTTCTTGAGTGAGCTGAAAATTTGTTTATCTACTCTTTGAGAGAGTGTTATTCATTATACAACCTTCATCTATTATTGGGTTGGTTTGTAAACTTGTGAGTTTGAGTGTTCTTGAGAAAAACACTTGTGAGTTTGAGTGTTCTTGAGAAAAACACTTGTGAGTTTAGGTGTAGCTTGGGAAAAACACTTGTAAAGTTTGAGTGAAGCTTGGATAAAATCACTCGTAAGTTTGAGAGAAACTTGGACAAAATCTCTTGGGTTTTGAGAGCTTGGGGAAGAGCTCTTGTAAAAGTGAGCTAGGCACTTGGAGAAAAACTAGCAGCTGTGTAAGGAAAGTTTACATAGTGGAATACCTTCGAGAGGATCGAGGAAGAGAGGACGTAGGCAAGGTTTGGCCGAACTTCTATAAATCTGGTGTTCTTCATCTCTTTGCTCATATTATTTCATTGCATTGCATCTTATTACTTGCTTGCTTTGTTATTAGTTTGATTGCTCACTGTTACATTACATAAACTGTTTTAAGTAGCAATTCTTGATATAAATTCTATAAAACCCAATTCACCCCCCCCTCTTGGGTTGCCTACTTGGGCCAACAAGATCTTCAAAGAGTCTTCTTTTTGGGGTATAATGATCTTTCAACACCTTCAATCTAATGTGATTATTCAAGAATGTCTTTAATTCAATTTGAATTGAATTCATTTTGGTTTGTTAAAAAAACTTTTCTTGGATTCTTCATTGAATCTTCACAAACTTGATGAGCTCTTATTTTGAATACCTTCAATCTCTTCGAATTCAAATCATTGATTTGATGTTTGAATAGATGTCATTTCTCTATTTTGGTGTATTGCTCAATCCTTAACTTGTTAAGCGTCTATTTTGGCATACTATAAGCTTTAGGATTAAAACATATCTTTCATTGATTTACACACTAATTAAATTTATTAGCAAACTAACACAAGATATAGTTATCATCAAAATCAAGGCATGGAGTCAACATTTGCATTAAATATCTTTCCTGTTAAATCTTTAAAACACAATCTAGTAAAGACATATTTAGCAATATTCAAGATTACATGAATTAAAAATCATTTAAGTTTAATCCTCAAAACACAATTAATATAAAATTACTTTTATGGAAACCTTGGGGTTAAGTTCTTAAACAGTTTCTTGAGTATTGAGATCCACGGTACCTCTGGAATCCACCATAAACTGTATTGTGTCCACCAATGAATCCATAAAGGATACATTTGCTCTTCTTCAATCAAGGAAGAAAGGATTTGCTGCTAGGCTTCTTCAGATAATGAATTGATCAATAATGAAAGACTTTCTTTGAGAATGATCTGAGAAATCTCAGAACTCCCTATAGAGTCTCTCTATCAATATTTGTGTATATGTCTCAGTTACTCTATATTTCTAGATGTATGTATATATACTTCTCAAACCTTTAGGAGTAGTTAAGATCACTACTTATTAGATAGAATTCGTGTTTGGCTTAGGAGTCCAAAAGATTCAAACATTTAACTCAATCGGGACTCTTTTTAGAAATGGTCCTGCCACATGGCTCGAGCCAAGTTAAGTATACTCGAGCCATGCTCGAGCCAACTTCAAGGATACTCTTTGAATCTCAGTAGGTGATCCTCCTTTGTTGCTCGCTCGAACCAACTTACTCTATCAGCGCAATCTTCAATTCTTGATTTCTAAACTTTAAGATTACAAGAATGGATAAAGAAAATATTATCTAACATGATTTTGTCATGAAATTAGCCAGTTAAAAATTCAACAGTAAACTTATGTGCAAGTAGTGATTTTTCAGTATCTAATTACTGAATAATATTCTCCAATATGGGAATTTCCTTTCTTACTAGCTTTGATATAATGGCCCTCTGTATTTTCTTACGACTATAAGATATATATATATATATATATATGTATATGTATATGTGACCTATGTCTGTTAAGTACGGCTCTAGATTTGTTTTCAATGACCTACTAATCAAAGTGGACCATGGACATGTTCTCTAACACTTTTGCCCGGCATTAGCAATCTAGTCAAAATTTTTGTGCCTGTGTTAAAAGAATAGACTAACTTTTGCAATATTTTCAACAATGGATATGTCGTTACTAGTTTGGATAACTGGGTTCCCATTTAGATGTGACAATGAATTCTTCTTTTGATATGTGATGTTATGATTTCGACTTTAACCTTATTTATTAAAATAAATTGAGACGTATATTACACATAAAGACATTTAGCATCTTTTACTAATTATAAACACAGCCATATCGTAGTTGTCAATTTGTATTGGCCAACATACCGTTATTTTTCATTGAAAATGGCCGGCTCAAGATAATTTGAGGTTTAAAGCGATAATTTTATATGAAACTTTTTTAAAGAAAAAATATTTATGATTTTTCACATTTTAAATAGTGGTTTAAAATTTTTATCAAAAATCTATTTTTTCTAGTCCTTTGAGATGAAAATTATTAACTAATATATTCAAGTTTAGATAACAAATCTTTTTTAGTATACCACATAGTCACGTATGACCCAAGTGACATATGCAAATTATGTACAAATATTTTCATTCCATTTATTTTTTGCTCAATATTTTCATTGTATTTACCGAATCAAAATTGACCCAATCAGCATAATACAAAAAACAGTTATCAAATTTTATCTTAGCGGTTACCTATTGATAACCCCCCAACAATAAAACATGGTACTTTGTTCAATTTAACATCTCAAGCAATAAAACAAAAAATTGTTCTTTAGTAAATAAAATAACATGTCATACATATATAAATAACTTACAAAATCAAATAAAAATTGAATATATTTTGGGAAGATAAAAACCAAACAAAGATCAAGCCATACCAAAAATAAAAATTTCACGTCAATAAACCGGTTAATAAGGCTATTTGTAAAATTTACCAATTTATTTTTTATTTTGAAAATTTATGTTTGCACAAGATAGAGAGAGAAAGAGTGTTGTGAAGGTTTAAACTTTTGAACATCTATATATTAGAGAGAAAGAGAGTTGTATGTAAAAAAACAAAAAATTAAGTTAACTAGTGTAGTTGATTTGAGTTTTTTTCTTTCTTTTCTTCTTTTCTTATGAGGCCATTTCCCTTTGATTTGAGGCTTTTTTATTATTTTCTTATCGGTCTTTTTTTCTCATTTAAATTGGAGTTTTTTTTATGGGCCTTTTTTCTCATTTAGTGAGGTTTTTTTTTTTTTATTTCTTGTGGGCTCATTTTTCACTTGGACTGGGACTTTTTTTAAGAATACAAATGTCAGAATTGTATAGGGTTTAACTATAACATATATGAGTGTTTAAAATTTGAGGTTTTAAAAAATTAGGAGTTTAAAGCAAGTGCTTTGCTCGCTTTAGGGTAGAGCCGGCCTTGATATTTTGTCATACCATTTCAAATTTAATGTTTATAAAATTATGTGTATTTGTTTATAAAGTTTGATGTACAAAGGATATATATTATTTATATCAAGAGTGGTTGAACATAAAACTATTTTGCATAACAAAAACATGTTATCCAATATAAGTATATATCCAAAAAAACTTAAAATATATCAATTATCTAGAACATATCTAGCATAAGTTACTATAGACAACTATTGAAAAAACATAATAAAATTATATTATGTCAAAATAAAAAATAAAATTTTCAATATTGATTGGTACCACCTAATAGGAACCGGTACATGCTATATGACTAACAGTTATAAATTATGGTCCTCCTTTGTACTGTTCCTTCTCCAATACAATACGTTTTGTCCAATACAAAATGGGAGTAATAACCATGAGCCAAATGACCAACATTTATCGATGTTTATTAAAAGATGCCGGTACACGCAACCAAATTTTATCCGTTTCCTTGAAACAATTCATAAAATGACATCAATATATGCTATTTCCCGGCGTTTGGCCTTCATCGGCCATAGATCTTACCCAGAGTTAGTGAAACGCCGAGAAGGTGCTAGCTTATAATTGCTTGCTTTCGGTAGCGCACAAATGCCGAGAAGAAGTGTTGGGCTTGACAATCGTTGAAATTTTTTCCTGAACCTGTTATAATTTTTCATATAATGAGCTTCCATTAATTGGTTGGTTAGCTAGCGGGGGTTTAGTGGACCCTGCTATGAGAGGGCTCTATGTAATTATTTTATATATTGGTTATGTCTACTCTCCACTTTTAATTTAAATTTTTTTTCATTAAGAGTTGTCATATTGCAAATACAAATTCATTAAGAAACTGAATGCATAATATATATGATGCTCTAAATCTATATTACATTTCAACTAAGTTTTTTAATCCAATGATCCATATTCATTTAGCTCACAATTGAACAGCCAAGATAATTTCTTTGCTATTTACATTCTCGCCCAAATAACTCTCAATGCACTAATACCAAAATGTAATGTTTAGAAAAATATTAATGTTTAGTTCAGAACTTAAATTTTTCAGTTAGAAAAATAAAAAAAATATTAAAAAATAAATAAAATTACTCTTTTATTTTGTTTATTTTTTTTTTAATTTTTTTTCAATCAAAAATTTAAATTTCAAACGGCACGTAAATATAAAAGAAAAATAATATTAAATATGAAAGAAGAACAAACATATGAAGGAGGACAAGGACAAATCTTTGAAAAGTCAAGCGTGACAATAAATTTTTGAAAGGTGACTCAGACAATCATTTGAAATTCAAAGAAAACCAAAAGAATGAGGTCTCCCTTTGAAAATATTAAATATGGAATTAGACAATCCTTTAAAATCAATTTTTGGGACAAACAACACTACCACATGCCTTCTTTCCCTCCATGGCAGCAAGGGCATGGTTGAATGTCCATAGCTGTGTGCACCATGATCTGCTCTTCCACAGCGGGAAACCACCAGTCCAGCCAACTTCACCACCACGGAAGATCCAGCCCACTCTAGTTCTTTCTAAAATATCTAGCCATCCCCACCATGGCCTAAATCACCTTAAACACCAACCATCATAACCACCGTCTCCTACTCCCTCTCTCTCCATCACTTTCCCTCTCTAGAAACCCACTCCTCCCTAATTTGGATGAGGACACTTGATTCTCTATACACTAAAAGAGGACTTATATTGGTGCTTCAAAAGTGTTGTTAAAAGCTTGAAAAATGCTGGCAAATTATTTTTGACACTGCAAGATCAATCCTAACATGTAAATAAACTAGCGATAACCGTGCCTACGTCAATCCTAATAAATCTAAACAAAAGCACTACCCAATAAATCTGAACCTAAATGCAAATGGTTGTGAGTTTCATTTGTTTACAGAGAATGGGTTTTAGCCTATGTCACATTATCATTGTAGTAATACCAACAAAACTGAGCTTAAACTGTTAGGTAGTGTTGCTTACTATTCTTATATGGCTCAAGACCTTGCTTCTCATATCCGATATAGAATCATGACATACTTCTTCACCCAAATTCTCAACGCGCTGGTCACGGGTCAGATCACTCTACCTATTCCATTTGAGCGCTTGGTGTAGAATCAGATTAGAAGTTGAGTTGCTTTGATATCACTTGTCATGAGCTAAGCGCTTGCCTTTCAACTCAAAAGTTCAACCTGTTAAGTGGTGCTTAAGTGATGTTGCCTACCCTCTTATATGATCCAAGATCTCCTTTCTTTTATTTGATATGTGATTGTGACATAAAACACATGCTTCACTACCCCCCACCCCTCCCAACATTGATGATAAGTCTTACAAAATGTTAGTCTTATGTCTGCTTTTACATTTTCCTTTTCATTAAAAAAAAGTTAATTATGTTAAGGAAATAAAAAAAGAAATAACAGTACAGTTGCTGCTATCGATGACATGACTCAATAAAAAGTTATCGCGTGGCAAGCTCCAAAGGTTCGCATTGCACCAGATTATAAACTTGTAAACCCCTTTCTCTCTCTATCCTTTCTTCTTCCCTCTCTCTCTCTCTCTCTCTCTGTGAACCGTAACCATTGTTGAAGCCTGAATCATCCAACCATGGCCACCATGAACGGCCACCCCACTTCCTCTTCCTCATCCTCATCCTCTTCCTCTCTCTAAACTTAGGCCTCTTCTTCCTCTTTCTCTCTCTAAACTCAACAGCCTAAGGCCCTAAACCAACACACTATCTTCTCTCTCTTAAAAACCATATCAGTAGACTATAGATCCATCTCTCTCCATCATCTCTGCTTTGAGCTCGTTGCTTTGTATTTATAACAATTAATTAATAAAGTGAAGAAATAACAAATTAATTTGAGATTCTTTTTTTCCCCTTCAATTTTTAATAATTTAGATTTAATCATAAAATTAGGATACCAAAAACCTAGTAATAATGATGTATGATAAGCTTCCAGAAAAGTATGTATTCAAATCTTTCAAATCCATCATCTTGCCGCTGTCGTCCCCGGTTTTTGGTGGCTATAATTGAGCATATGGGAGAGAGAGGGGAGGAGATGAGTGTGAAGATAGACTTTTGGTCTGACCATAAATAGAGATTTGAATGACAAAAAAAGAGATGATGGTGCATAGGTGAAGGAGGTCTGCCGGCGTTGTGCTGGTGAAGAGGATTTCAAAGCTACTCTGTTTTCTCAAAAAAAAAGATAAAGCTTAGATCGAGTTTGGGGGGGGGGGGGGGGGGGAACCGGGAAGTTTAAGGTTTATAATCTGGTGCAATGTAGATCTTTGGAGCTTGCCACGCGACAGCTTTTTATTGAACCATGTCATCGACAACAGCAACTGTACTTTATTGACAGCAGCAAAGTCGCTCCCCAACTAAATCCATCCCTTTCACACCCTTGCTCTTCTTCCTCCGTTTGCTTCCAACCCACAAAACTCAAACACAAATTCAAACCATAGTTCTTCAAGAATACTATCAGAACCATTTCTACAAATTCAATTCACTTAGATTGTATGCTTAAATCAAAACCCACCAAAAGAATGAAATAAGGAAGCCAAAAAAAAACTAAAAATAAGCTTGAAATTGAAAGCCCACACAACTGTATGACACAAAAAAACTACCTCGGGGAGTGTAAGTTGTTGTAAGCAAAGGTAAGGTGAAGTAAGGTAAGGGGGAGTGGAGTTTGGATTTCTCATTTTTTTCTGGCAGTTAGTGGAATGTAGGAAAGGAAAGCATTAAATACTTCTCCCCCTCATTTGGCATTATCTATTCAATGTACATACACATAGAGAAAAGCAGCAGAAGGAAAAACACCAATGCAAAGCAGGGGACTCTATGCCATGGTTGAACTGGAGTTTCTCCTTCTCGCTCTATCTTCGTCTTTTTCTTTTTCTTCTATTTTCCTCTTCCTCTTCTTCTTTTTTTTAATTTTATTATCACCTTGACCATCTCCGATGGCCACCATAGAAGAAACCCACCTCTACTCATCTTTACACCACCATGAAAGCACCACAGCTCGGTTCACCCGGTCCCTAGTCTGCATAACTACACCGCGAACAAAAGTCCCAGCATAGCCAACGACTAGCATTCCTCTTCTTCGTCTCCTACATGATCGTAGCCATTGGAGAGCTTTGGAGGAGAGATACTTTTAGTGAGAGAAATTGCCAACTCGATGGATAACAGTACGTTCGAAATTATGTCATTTCTTGTATATAATCTATGGAATTGAAGGTCTGGATGTATGTCGTCGTATGAGTTATCAAAGACGCGTATTCCATACTAAGCAAGTTTGATCCTAGTAATTGTTTTTCAAATGAACTTAAGCTGCTTGCTACTCGTTCGCTATGATGCAGAACTGTTAAACAACACTAGAGTTGTACATGCAAGAATGAAATGACTTCATCCTAGTAATCAGCTGATTGGATATGCTTCTATATGGTGGATTTGCGCCTAATCAAGTCATTTCTGATCAGTTCTTTTCAAAGTCTTTGAAAGACTTTGAAGTGGGCCTTAATTTCGAAATTGCAAGGAAGCTGAGAGTGCTGCAAAAGGTGACGGTGTACCATCATATTTTATTTATTTTTTTTTAGACAGATATGCTTCTCCCGTCATTTCAACTATGTAATATTTAGTCTTCTCACATGTCATTTTCACGGAACTGGAATTGGAATATTTTGTCCGTTGAGGACTCTTATTTGAACAGTTTAATTGACTGCTGAATTGACTCATTGACTCGGTCCACCACTCCATTATTCCATGCATTGATCAATGGCGATTCATATGTATATATAGATTTATATATGGCTTCAATGCAAATCTGGCAGCGGAAAATAGAGCCCCTCCAAAGCATTTCATGAAACTCTTTTGGCTTTGTTAAGGGTCTTAAAAACTATAATAAGTGATCATCAAGCAAATTCAAATCTCTAAGAGTTGGCCTAGTGGTTAATATTTAGAGTATGCGGGTCTCTTTTTTTTAAAGTCTCAGGTTTGAAATCACTTAGATATTATCAACTCTTTAAGACAATCTCTAAGGTCTTTGACTCAGCAATTATCTAATTTATATAGAACGGAGAGCCTGAACATACCTTAAGCTTAGTCTAAAGCACACAAACTGGTCCGGACCCAAAAAAAACAAAAAAGCTAGCGCAACGTCGCGTGAACAAATCAATATATACCAATGGCTTCTTTGCTTCCGGACAGTGTTTACGACTCTTAATAACACCATCTCATTTCAAGTTCACACCGCTTGACCTTCTCTTATCTTAACATTTTATTTGAATCTTGGATTTGTGTCAGAAAAGAAAAAAATAGAGAAATAAAATGAAATAAAAGAATCTTTTCTAATTTGTTTGGTTGGGTTAGAAAAATAAAAACAAAATGAATAGATTAATTAACCCATAAAAAATGAACTCATATAACTAATTTTCTCTTCCAATTTGTTCCCTTGACAAGTCCAAAATCCTGACATAGTGTAAACAAACTGACCTTCAGACACAGAACCACAATTAGACATATTTTGACAAACCTTCATTTGGGTCATGTAAATTTGGAGTATTTACGATAATAAGTGTATATTGGCCCTTCCATCTCCTCTCTAAATTTCAAAAACATTTCTTTGACCTTGCAAAATTCAAGAATTTTTACCTTCATCCCCAACAAAAATGCAATTTTTTTTTTTTTATACTTTTTGACCTTCCAAAATTCCAAAAAAAAAAAAAATGATAAGGGTGGCCATGGGCCCAAGAACCCAATAGGCTCGCCCATAAATTATAGGGTTTGGAAATTATTTTTAGACTCTGTTAGTTTAATGTACAGGTTTAGAAATTGTCTTTTAAGATCGGCCTAGCCCGAAATATATATATGTAATAATATATTTATATATATGTAATTAAACTCTATGTTATTTTATATTACTTTTAGAGAAAAGGGTTAGTTATTAAGCAAATTTTAGGTTAATGAGAGGGTTTGGACAGGCTTGAAAATGTAATATTTTAATTGAGAGACTAGAAATTTAATTTTAAGCTTAATAAAATTTATTTTTAGTAAAGCCCGGCCGGCCCATCCTAAACAGAAGTCAAAAAATATTATCTTGCTTTCCACGGCTCCCCTCAACTTAATTTCTTGTTAGGACCCTGCCAAACTTGATGCGCACTATAGTAAACGTCACCATTCGCTGATCAAATCTTAATTGAGAAGTAAAAGTTATACACGGGACGGAATCAGAAATCTTGGTGAGGGGCCATGAAAGACTAAAATAAAAAATTTTAATTTTTTAAGGGGTCAAGATAAAAATTCGAAGGTCAAGGCAAAATTTTTTGAATTTTTGGAGGAGTTGAAGTAAAGATATGTAAATTTTTGAAAGGTTAAGATAAAAAAATTTTTGGGTTTAAGGAAATTTTTTTGAATTTTAGAAGGTCAAAAGGAAAAATTTTTAAATTTTGAGAAGATCAATATACACTCTTATTATAAAAATACTCTAAATCAATAGGGAATAAATGAAATTTTATCCAAGCAGCGGCCATGGCCCTCATTGTGGCTTGCTAGTTCTTCAGTGAATATGTAGTCAAACCACCCTAATGATCAAGTTTAGACAGGTTTAAGGTGAACTGGATTTGGTCCACTGAGCTGAATGAATAGATGGGTTAGACAAAACCAACGAACCAAAATTGGTGGTCCAGAGACTCCTCCAGACAATTGGAAGGGTCACAAAATTCAAATCATTATCGATCACAAATGACTTGTATTCTAAGGTCTGAGGAAGACTCTGAAGTCTGAACGTGAACACAAACAAATTTATACAAACTCAAAAGTCTACGCACAAGTCTTTCTTTGTGATGTGTGGCCCCACTCTCTTGTCATCTCTTCTCTTCAAGCCATATCGTGACCAGTCCCTCCCAATCCCAAAAGTAGTGTCAATTCATTTTCTATGTATGAAGATTGAAGAAGCTTCTCTCTCGACTTCCTAGCTAGGAAGGTGGCTACGAAATAACCATCCCGGCCAGCCCGGGATCAAGCTCTGAATTAAGATGATATATCTACACCACACATGCACTACATTGTGCTGATCATGATCAGCCTTCTAAGCTGCAGGGGACTACTTGTCCAAATAGATCGATCAATGGAGTCGTCACCGGAGGAGAGCCATTATTATGCCAATTACCAGTCAAACTTCGAGCTTTCTGAGCTCTTCGAGTTTGACGAGTGGGCGGAGGAGGAAGATCCTGCATTTGTGGTTTCTGGGTATCCCCAAAATCCAGTTTATTATGCAGCAAATGAAGTCAATGATGCCGGTGGAAGTAGCAGCCACCATGGACTTGGAGGACCTACCAGCAGTAAGCAAACTTACCATGCACATAGAACCTTACCTTTTGTATTCACTACAAAATTGTACAGGTCTTCCACTCACTACTCCTTTGAGCTCGTACTGGTCCACTGTACACACAAATCACATAAACTTTATGCATTACATAAATTAGAATAATGGCCGGCCGCAAGGAGCATGAAGAAAAATCAAACTTAAAAACTCATGCTTAATGCTTAACATGAGAACTAAAGCATGAATCTTAGTTTTACACAAAAAGTGGACGGAATTTGTATATAAAAATTTCATTGGAATGGTGTGATTGGGGCATTTTTAAAATCATGTACTAGAATAGTTTGGTGTTTTGGTTTGAAATGAAAAAAATCATATTATTAGGTATAAAAATTTTGAATAGAAGTTACATTTATATCTGAAATTTTGGCATATAAAATTTTATTTGTATTGCATTACCCAGTGTTTGGTTTTGGGCATGTCACTAGGTGACAGTAGGAGCGGCCGGGAGAAGAAGGAAATTAAAGAGAAGGTTGCTTTTAAAACAAAATCAGAGGTTGAAATACTAGACGACGGGTTCAAGTGGAGGAAGTACGGGAAGAAGATGGTGAAAAACAGCCCACATCCAAGGTATACATATACATAATATGAAATATTAAAAATCACATCAATGATAATTATTTCGAAATGGGTTTCTTTTACCTTCTCATTGTAACCTTAATTTCAAAAAGCAAAACCGATCTTGTTTCTCAGTAGCAACCCAAACCATTTAAGCCAGTAAGCTTTTCATGAATCAGCCAGCTAGTTAACCATGTCCGGTCCCTGACACTAGCTAGTAACAATGACAATCACACTACCTAAAATAGATGCAATTTCATATGCCATCTTGCTCAGCAAATGTGCAGTCATGTACTGTCATTATATTTTTTTTGACCTTTTTGTTTGTTTTAAAAAATTCAAGACCTACCATTATATGGAATTCGCATAGATGCATCAAAAAAATTTAAAAACAAAAAACCAGTTTGATATGAAGAATTTTAACCATTTTATTTGCATATTTTGAACATGAATTCATTTCGTATAAAATCGTATAGCTAAAATCAATTGAGGATATTGATTTTGGATACTGTTATAAAAGGCTTCATAAGACCTGTGCTCTCCAGTTGAAAGGAAATGCATTCCATGGTACCAACACAGGTAACGGCCTTATCTGTGGCCTGTTCCTCATTTCAGAAGTCAGAGAGAGAGAGAGAGAGAGAGAGCATCTCCAAATCTATGTAGTTCATCAATTCATCACCATTTAAGAACACCATAAAATTTGGAATTATACATGCATACATATACATATATATATATATAGAAAAGATAGAATCGCATGAAAACTACTTCATCTCATAGTATATATAATGTTAAAACTATGTCCGTCATGCGATGAACAGGAACTATTATAGGTGTTCAGCTGAGGGATGCCCTGTGAAGAAGAGAGTTGAAAGAGACAGAGAGGATCCAAGGTATGTGATAACAACCTACGAGGGTGTCCATAACCACCAAGGTCCTCCACCTAAGTCCTGATTTCCTTAATTAGATGAGATTTGAGTACTACTTCTAGGTTTAGAGTACTACAACCACACATACACGCATATATATAGCTACCGCTATATATCAGTATCCAAATTACTTCTGGAGTTATAAACCATGGATCATAACAGGATGCTTTGCTTATGTAACTTACAAAGATAGTTTTGCACACCCTACTGCATTTGGACTCGTATTACAATTACATCTTCTTCTTCTTCAGTAACTATTGTTAACTAGTGCATGATTTTCAAATATCAAAAGAAAAAATCTATATATTCAGGGGGGCTCACCTACAAATTGATATCTCTGCTTCCTAAAATACCAAGCACTGAGCTTGAGATAAAGATGACTCTTTCTCTTTGGGAGGCAGCATTGCTTTTAAAAGCAAATTGGTTCCTGCCGAAAGTAAAACAATTAAGACATGGCACATCATTAAGGGGCACATACCACCACCTCCAGCACACAAAAAAAAAAGGATCAAAGTCTAAAGAATCAAGGGGATCTACCCAAAGTTATATGAAGAGTTGGTGCGGCTCTCAATGTGGGAACAGCAGTAAGAGAAAGAAGCAGAATTAGATGCCCAAGATGCAACATATAGCATGACTAAAGTGTGATTGACGCTTTTTCTGGAAAACAGTTCTAACCATATAAGAGTTGCCTGAGAGCAAATAATTTAGACAATTTAATCACAACATATATATTTTTTCCTCCGATGTCTACATGATTCTTTTGAGATAAAAAGGCAAGCAATAGAGAATACTGCTACTCACCAAATTACATGCCTGAGAAACAAAATACCAACTCTACAAAAAGAAACTCTGTCAGACAGGAAGAAATTGTTCCATGCATGTGATCATGATCTGTTCCACCTGCCAACATACTCTGCTCTGCTGCAGTTATCCTCCTTTTCTTTCCTTCATTCTTCCTACTTTTTCGTGAGAGAGATAGAGAGAGGAGGGAGGACAGGGAGAGGGAGAGAGAAAAAATAACCTAAAAGATCATGTACTGATCAAGGGTATACATATCAAATTTTTAGAATAGTAAGGAGACAAGCCAGTTTATCCACAGGTATGCACATTAATATGGATAAAACTAGGCCCCAATCAATCAAATTCTTCGAGACAGGAAAGAACTTTAAGGAGTTCAGAGGAATTGGTAACTAAGATGTTAACTGTAAGATGATGCATCAATACTTCTGAATCTCCACGAACATTAGTCCAATTTATAGTGCCTTCTCCAAACAATTTGGAAGGGGAGTGCACAAGACACAGAGACAAGCAAAATCATATGCACATTAAGGTGATGTGACCATTTTTTTCTCAAATGCCACAACTCCAACAAAGCACTGGAGCCGCAAACCACCACAAAACAACTGAAATATTATTGCATCAAAGACAAGCAAGTTTAAATTATGACGGCATAAATCAACCCATTCCAAGAAGAAGTAAAAATATCCTACAAAAGGAAAACTTGACAGATTAAAAAGGAGGTTGGACGCTTGAGCAATTACCTTTTATATGTTCCAGCAACATTTGACAACATCTAAGAAGATACACAGATGAGCTCCAAAAACAGATCTCATCATCATCATCGAGTCCCAAAAACCTACTTGATTATGTTCCATCAATAACCCAATCCCAATCAGGGCTGTACAATGTTGCTATGTCTAGTCAATCCATACAACTTTGTTACTGCAAGGTAGGATTCTGTACACTCTCTAAATCCTATCTGGAAATCAATATCTAGTAAAAGTAAAACTCCCATTCTTTGGCTGAAAATTGCGGGCTACACACATTGAAACCTCATAACTTAAGTCAGAAAGATAACATCAGGGTTACGTATATGTAAATTCAGAGTCGCCAACTCTTTCCATTTAGCTCTTGGACCATGAACATGAGAGGAGATGCTCCACATGGTATCCCCAGGCTGCATCTTTCTCACACCTTTTGAGGATGATTTTACCATTGCATTTGACTTCAAATGAAGATGCTTTTTGTTTTTAGCCATTCCACTAGCGAGCAACCAGCGGGCTCCAGACTGTTCTTCTGTTGTGGTACCCCAGTGCTGTTTCTTGCTAGGCTCAGTGTTAAATCCCGCAACATGAACTTCAGTGATTTTGAACCAAGGAATACCGCCATCAATTCTCTTCTCCTGTTTTTTTTCAGCATTAATCCCCTCAACCACTTTATCTAAAAGATCAACCTCTTCCTCATTATCACTTCTTTCTGAAACTCTGTGATTCACTTTTGGTTTCAGATCAACAAAAACCCTCTCCACCTGAACAAGAGCAAGCATCGGCGCACCAACGGTTTCATAGTCTCGGAGGGGATCTCTGAGCTGCACCCTTAGAGCTACTGTGAAGTTATTCCCTAAAAGGCCACAACTTCTGGCAATTGGTTTGTCCCATTTGGTGCTACGTGTCAAAATTCCGCTAATAAAATCCATGTTTTCAGCCAGATGAGCTGCAAGGATCTTGGAAGTTCTTTCACTAATTTCATCCTCATCTCCAAAAACTCCAGCATCTAACCTCATCCACTCATCCAATGTTATAGACAAGCTTATTAGTTCATCAACATCATCACCTTCATTTTTGACCTCCAATGGTTGCAACCCAGCAGCTCCTTCCAAAATGAAAGAGCCACAAACTTTGACACTCTTGCCCAGAAAGACAGAGGTTTGCCCAATAGACTGGGGCCTAATTCTTGAAGGTGCTTCCTCATCCGACATGCCAGACTGAATTCTCAGCCCCTCAATTGAGAGGGCTTCAATCTTATCCATAGCCAAAGGAGCAAGATCTTCCAGAGAAACATAATCTGAATCTATCTCATCACATATTGAACTTGAGTTCAGGTTTTTATAAGCGCAATCAAGAGAGACCTTAAATTTCTTGTCCATACGAATTGAATCTTGCCCATCCTCTGAGTGTCGCTGCAAATAAGGCAGACTGTCACAGAAATCACAAAATAAATGTAATTAGGCATTAATATAACGTCAAGAAATGGAAATTTTTGAAAAATTGAAATGCTGCAAATGAATTGAGTAGAGAACTACCAGACCTCTCGGGAGCCTCCAATCTGGATGCAACTTCCCATGCTGCTTGCTGCATCATCTTCCCATAGATATCTTCCAAAGGCATTAACTTATTTACCTGCATAGACATCTTCTCAAATCCAACTGATGCCCAATGCTGTAATATCTCCATAATACTAGAACCCATCGCTACAGGTAGCACAACTGGAGTAGCAACTTGCATAATCAAGCACCCACCATTTTTAGCATTTCTGAAAAGTGCGGGATTCATAGATCGCAGGAAACCTCCATCCTTTGTCCGAACAATTGGACCCAAGCCTTCTCCTATAGGAGGAAATTCCAGTGGCTCTTCAGGGGGAAGATAGACTGGACTTCCAAATCCACCAGGGCTAGTGCAAGGCGAATTCTGAAAAACATTCTCATTCAGACCCCATTGTCTCATAAGGGCTTCAGTCTCCAGGTTTTCAAGGATGCTGACATTTCTTTTACTTCTCACAGACTGGCCAATCCTCTCACAGTCCTCATCCTTCTCAGCAGCTTGAATAACCAATGGCAAAACAAAATTATCAGAGAGATCTCCCCATTCGGCCGTTGGACCAGCACCACCAAATTCCACATGCTTTTCCTCCCCATCAAAATTAAGAATGAAGTCACCTAAAGCTAAGGCTTCCTTCTCAAACTGTTTCAAAAGAATCCCTCTAGGAGACTCAGGCTCACTATCAGCACCCAATTCTAATTGATTCTGCTCAATAGCCAACATCTTCAAGAAATCATTTGCAACAGATTCAGTAACATCATCCAAGCTAAGTGATTTTACCATCTTACCTGCTTTATAACTTGATCTATTCTCTGTGTAGTTTCCTTGCTCAAAAAACTCGTTTATGTCCAACAAAGAATCGAGATCTCCTGATTCCGAAATTGACAGATGATGTTTTACTGAGTCAAGTTCTTCAATCGTTAATTCTTGGGGGAAAAAATCATTTCCTTCATATCTGCTGTCTTCCATCACAAAATTATCTTTGAAATTACCAGAAACTTCATCTCTTGAATCACATCCCATCTCCCCATCAACTGCTGTCTCATCATCCTTGAAGATCTCAGTCACATCTATAGTTTCAATTGCACAATCTTCAGAAGTTTGAGCAGCATCTTCTAATTTCACCTGTTCCTTCATGGACAATTCTATCCCCTGCTCAATTACAGTAAACTCAGTATTGAGACACTTGTTTTCAAAATTGTCATGAGAGGACTCGGGAAAATAACCAGGCTTTGGTTTGAGGGGATCGGCCTGATCACAAAGGAAATCAAACTCCTGTGAACTGCCAAACTTTGCCTCATCAACTCTCTGATAGAGAAAATTTATCGACCGAGCAAGCTCTGACCCTCGATTTGGAATAAGTTCACTGAGAATTTTTATATCTAAAGATTGTGATGGGAGGTGGGATCCATGGTTTGAACTACTTGGAACACTTCCAACCCTCCGTAGCATTCCACAACCACCATCCTGGCCAATATTCATAGAACGATCCATTGTGCTCGGCTTACTCTCCTTCAAAATCTTAGGAATAATATTAGTACCTGATTCTAACGAATTATCCCCCATTACTGAAAACCCAAAACTAACATTTAGTATAGCACCTTTGGCTTTCCCTGTGAGCTTAAAGCTGGTTGTCCACTTTCCTGAGCTCTTTTCCTCCTCCAACTCCTCCAAAGTAAGGGGAAGCAACCTTGTGAGATCAATCCAATGCTTCCCTATATCAAGCCCTGGAGCCCCAATCACAGAAGCATAAAGCAAAAAGAGCTTAGGCTCATATTTTGCTGAATGGTGATGCCCATTTCTACTACCATATACAGAACACTGATGCATCAAAGTCTCTTCAAATTCAGCCATACCCTGACAAACCCGAGCAGGACGAGTTTGCAGCAACTCATCCTTCCTTTTCCACCTGACACACAAACTAATGTCATTGAAATCCGACGGCAACCCTTCAATTGCATGTACATGGAGAAAGAACCAACTTCTGAACGGACGATTGCGAATGTGGGTCAGTGCCTTTAAGGGCTTCCAGTTCCAAATTGACGACTTCTTGTCCTTATGCAATAAGTCTTCATCAGCAAAGTCCGAGTTGGATTTTGCAGAACGTGTTTTACCAGCAGACTTGGATCGGCGATCAGATGGTGAAATTACATTGTTTGGAGGGGCTTTGTGTAGATAAAGGGCTCTGCTTATTTCCTCAATATCGCGCAATAACCGACCACTACTCGAATTACCACCATTGTCCTTCCCAGATTCAACTTTGGACGACAACATCTTCACATCAAGCAATCTAAAACTTCAAACAAATCAAACAGAACCTGCACTAAGAAATCATCACCAGGAAAAAGAAACAAAAAAATTCCTCTTGTCAGATTGCATAGAATATCGTGGAAAACGAGAATAAAGCAAAATTTGGGTATCTAATGTTTCTCTGTATCTTCGAAAACGAATGACCCAACACAACCGTCCCAACTAGTTGAACCGAACAGATCATCAAGCAAGTGGACTCTCTTCAGCGTTTCTCTTCAATCAAACACCCAACAAAAAGATATATACACATATATACACACATACAATCACAAGTACTGCATACAAATTTTCCAGTTCAGAGCCGTAGTCACATGCTTACCGGTATTCAGAATCGACGTTGTTCAATGGATTCGACCCTCCAGTATCCGTGTAAGAAGAAGCAAAAGAAGAGTCATAAAGGAAGTGTTAAGGCAGAGATTTAGCAGGAGATATTCTCGGGATCGTGTATTATATTTCTTCTTCTTCTTCTTCTTCTCCAACACCCTCGACCACGGCCCACGAGTTTCTTGTACGCGTTGAAAATGCTTTGTTTTACTTTTCTTCATTTAAAGAAAAATGATATAAATAACTGCTTTGTCTTACTTCTTAATGTTTTAAAGAGGGCTAAGTTGGGATGAGTCGTAATGATAGGGCAGTGAAGCTATGTAACTGTTGAGTTATTATTATGTGTTATTAAAGCATCACGTCACCCTTGTTATTTTGTGTTGTTAAAATATTTTACTTATTTTGTGTTATTAAAATATCACGTTATTCTTATTCTTTCTTTCATTATATTTATGAGTTATGTCTTTCATCTATGATATTTATGAGTTATTACAATCTAAAGTGGGTCCCGAGATGAGTTTTGTAAAAGTTTTTAAAACATATTTATATGAGGACTCATTCATTATAAAAGGATGGACAATAATGACATGGCGTGACACTTCAAGATTATTGAAAAAAATTTATTTTTAAAATTATGATCTAAAATCATTAAGCATTTTGATTTGAAATGAAAACAACAAAATTAACATCATTCTAGTTAGAAATTATGCATATGAATCTAGGTTGTATAACATGATATTGAAAAGAAAAAAAAAAAAAGAAATGAAGAGAAAAATGTTGGGGTTGAGAAGTGTTAGCGTGTGCATTCACCTGGGTTTATGGTCAACATCATACTTTGGGTAGTCGAATTGGGAGATAAATCGCTTTATTTATTTATTTAAGTTTTAGGCCACAAGAACCGTGTGATTCAAGGTCCATATTCACAAATTAAACTCTTTATCTTGCTATTGAAGATCTAGAAGTGATGGTATTACAAGTAATATGATATTATTGATATTATATTATTGCAAATTTTAAGATATATACGCAAAACTCGTGATTAAAGAGAGAGATTGTTGTTCTTATAATTATAAGAAAGTTTACCATTAGTAAAAGAAGTATTGACTCCTATCTAACATGTATGGTAAGCATGAAAAATGAAGTTAATGTAAGAAAAAAATATTACTCTCTGTAGAGGATCATAATAAAGGGTAGCGTAATAAAAAAAATAGAAAGAGAACAATTAACATTTTTTAAATAGAAAAAGGTAGACGAAGAAGAAAATTAGAACAAAAACAAACTTAATACACTGGGAAAAGTAACTACTACATTCTAGCATGTTGACCATTCTATTTTAAGTTAATTATATAATATCAAATGTGTTTTATTTCTCTCACAAATGGAGGTAGGTTCTATTTAAGTTAAGTATGTAATATCAAATTTGTTTTATTTCTGTGACGGGCACAAAATCTTTTTTTTTTTTTTTTCCTGTAATGTCTCTATCTTTCAATTTATCTCAGTTTCGTATTTCTTCCTTTGCTTGGAGTGCTTTGTTTGAGGTTCACTATTTTTCATGAATTGTTTCCAGGCCATCATGTCAAGTATTATTGTCAAAATCCTTACGTTTCGTTTAAAATTCAGATTTTTAATAAATATATATATATATATATAAGAGAAAAAATAACAAAAATATTTTTTTATTTTGTTATCTTTTCTCTCACATATTCTTTTTTTTTTTTTTCTACCAAAAATCCGAATTTCAAACGGAACGTTTATAATTCTTGGTCTAAAGGGTGCTTGTTATCCAGTCACAAAAATGCAACTCTATCCTTACCTGTTTTTGTTTTTTATATGACCGGATGTTTGAGTCAGTTTGCTCGCACCACAACTCATTTTGAAACTTGCGCTATCCTCCCGTTCCACACACATCGGATAATTACACGGCCAACAATTCAAAAAGTGACTCTAAAAAATTGATAACACTTAAAAGATTTTAAGTCTCAAACCTTAAAGGAAACAAACTCCTGGACCCAAGGCATTGACCACCAAGTCAACTCCTTGAAGTTACCTATTAATAAAGAAGCACAAACATGCGAGACAATGTGGACACACCCACACGATAATTTTAAAAAAAATATACAAGACACAATATGACAGAGACATGGTAAAATATATGTTTTATATATTTTTGCATTTTATATATATTTTACTCAAACATAATTTAAAAATTATACTATAACAATAATTAAAATTAAATATCATCTACTACATATAAGGCTTAAACAACAAACTAGGAATAAAATTATATCATTTTTAATTTACAATTAGTTCTCAAATTAATTTTTTCAAACTTACAATATATTTTATGCGTATTTATGTAATAGGCGCATGTATCTTCTAATTGTTTGTAATGTGTCAAGTTTCAAAAAAATTATAAAAATAATAAAATACTTCTGGACATGTTTCTAGGAAGATTCCAAGGACTATTGCGCTTGACATGAACATGACATTTTTTTTTTTAAATGTCCGTACTTTTTAGTGTATTAGTATAGCTACTAAATTTTTTTTTTTTTTTTCAGTCAATCAAGTTTTTAATTCCCACTCCACCTTGGTGTTGAGGAGTAGCAAAAAGTGTTTGAACTAACTTTTCCGGAACTAGTTTTTGAGCTCTGGTCCTAACCACAAGAAAGCCTCACGTAGTTTTTCAATATCCCTCCAATGAGTTCTTTATAGTCGTCCCTTGTCTTCATGTCTCGTTGCGATCAAGGGAACACCTAAATATCTCTGGGATAAATTCGCTTAAGAGTCTTCAGAATGTCTATCAATTCTTGCTTAGAAGACTGTAGCTTCAACACCAGCAAATGTATTTCGTTTAAGGTTAACTAGTTGATACAGTCACTACTACAAAATGGGCAAATGTATTTCGTTTAAGGTTAACTAGTTGACACAGTCACTGCTACAAAATGGGGTGAAGAAGGCACTCTATTCCCGGCGTTTTTCAGAAACGCTGTTATATGTCCATTTACACCGGCGTTTTTAAAAAAACGCCATTTCATATGTAAATAAGGCAACACTGAATATATCTTGCATGACAAATACCGGCACTTGAAGAAAAGCACCGTAAAATGGTTAAAAAAGCGCCGTTTCATATGAAAAGACATCATTTCTTTTTGGGTAAAATTTTCCCTTTCCCCCTCTTTTCTTTTTCTCTCAATGAAAAGCCCTATGCAGGCATTTGTGCCGTTTCACCCTCTTGATGATCGAGCTCCCTCAGGTGGCCGTCGTTGGCAGCCACAGCAGAGGCAATCAAGCGCCTTGGCATTTGTGCCGTTTCACCCTCTCTTCCCCTCTCTCTTATTATGTACATTGTGCTTGAGTGAGTAGATTTGAATTTTGAATGGAGCCTTGGCAGCTTGATTGAGTAGGTGAGAATTGGCCATTTTATCTCATTTTCTCACTTCGAAAGCAAGCCATGCTTCCATCCCCATTCTCTGTCTCACTTCTCCAGCCGCAGCACTAGCACTAGCACCAGCACCAACACCAGCACCACCATCCCATGGTGGTGGTACCAATGCATCTCTCATCTCCTTTTCTCATTCTCATTTTCTCCTCTCTCTTCAGTGGACACCCATTCACTGGCAAAACCACCATCTGCCTTCTTTCCAAACGCCACACCACGACCATTGACCATCGAGCAAGTCCCCTCTTTTTTTCCACCTACCCAAACCCTCTTTCTTTCTCTTGCCTTCCCTGCCCTTAACCATGAAGCACCTCCTCTAAGCTCATGTAATAGGGTATTTGTGGTACTCGAAACTTTTCTATATATGCTAAACTCTCTCTCTCTCTCTCTCTCTCTCTCTCTCTGGTTTCCTTCGCAAAAACAGAGAACAACCACGGAAGTGCTTGAGAAGTAGCTCCAGTTCAAAGAGAAAGCAAAAAAAATGTCTTGGAGGTTAAGTAATTTCTCTCTGTCTTTCTTACCCTTTCTTCTATCCCACTCTCTCTCATGGAATTTTATTCATTTTCTGTTTGGCAAGAAGAAAAGAATCCATTAAAACCAAAGCATTAATTGTATGCTTTGCTTGCAGAGAACAAGGGACAGAAGAATGTTGACACAAAGAAAAGGCAAGGAAGAACTTATTGGAAGAGCGGTTAGCCTTTGGTTTTTGTGGGTAATATGGTTTAATTTTTTTGTTTCATTAAATTAATTCTGTATCTTTAATTTTAATACCATAGTGTGTGATTGATATGAGGAATTTTAATATCAGAAATATGAAAAAATTCTAACTTATTTTATCTTTTTTTTTTAATTTTTTAATTTTTGGTTCTTTAGTTTAAGCTAGTGATATGAATGACTTGGAGGTTATGTGGAAGCAGTAATTATATATGACCTTTTAATGGTTAAAATTGATTACATCTGGTTAGATAAAAACAATGAATTACAAGGTGATCAGTTTAGTTAAAGGATTACTACCCTGTTTGCTATTTAAAAGCTGAATTTTTATTGTTTTCTTGTTTGCTATTAAAGGTTTACTACCCTGTTTGCTGTTTAAAAGCTGAATTTTGCCCTATAATGTTTCCAACTACATGTTATTTAGTAGCATTGCCTTTATCAATGTGGTTCAATTTTGGTTTTTGAAGTTAATTGGTTGTTCTTCAAGTTCAAGCTACTGATCAACACTATCGGGTAGTAAAGACAAGGCCTAATGAGTTACAAGAGGAAGAAAAAGAATAGGATAATGGAGATTTTGAAGGTATTGCGAATATGGTAAATTCCAGCCATGTCATGGATTTGAAGCATTATATGGACATTACATTTTTACTACTGGACATTTTATTCTTTTGCTGGCATTTTGAATGTTAGTTTTGGATTCAATGACTATTAATAGTGAATGTTAACATTTGACTCTGTAATGTAAGTTAGCCAAAAAAAATTGAGAAATTTTGTTAATTGATAGTATTGAGTTAAGCATGTGTTTAGCATTATTAAAAATATATAGCAAGCTATTTGAAAAGATCAGGAAAAGTTATTTTCTTTAATGTAATAGTTTCTAATAATGTCATCTTTGTAATTATTAGAAAATATATTCGGCATATCCTTTTTTATTGTTTATATAAAATGAAAATCACCCCCCTTCCTCTACATCAACCTAAAGGTATGTCTAATGAGTGTTGGTGAGATTTGATGAAACTTTTTAGCTTGCCATGAAAGGCAAAGAACTTCTGTTCCTTCCTTGCACCCCCAAGGGAATTTATCTAGTCTTGAAATTTGGATATACTTACTCTATTGTCCATTCTTGAATTTATTTTGTGTCTTGGGGTTTGTTTAGTTTCTCCTATTCTTATGTAGTAGGATAAGAATGTTGTGATACATCATTGTGTTTTTTGCATTTGGGAGGGTGACTTCAAATTTTCATAGTTACTGTTTATTAGTACTTCTTTCAATAATGGCATTTTGCCTTCAAATGATATGTGAACTTGATTAAGTACTGCTATTCTATTGGATGTTGAAACACTTAGTGAAATAGGGGCACAAATGATTTTTTATTAGATATATTAGCTGAGAAATAGGGGCAGAAATGAATTTTTTTTTTAATGATTGAGACTTTTTCCGGCGTTTTTAGAAGCGCCGCTAATTCCCAATTTTACCGGCGCTTTATAAACTTTTACCGGCGCTTTTAAAAAATGTCATTAAAATTTACTAGCCAGAAAATGGTGACCGGCAACTGGTTATTTGTGGTACTTTAAAAATGCCGAAAACAAAACGCCGGAATAAAAAACGCCGAAAAAAATAATAAAATGCCAGGAAGTATTCCCGACATTGATATCGTTGGCGGTTTTGTAAAGCGTCGGTAAAAACGCCGAAAAAGGCTTTACCGGCATTGTTTGTGACTTTTCCCGGCATTTTAAAAGCGTCGGCAAAACCCATTTTTGTTGTAGTGAGTTGCTTGAATAGCCTTTGCGATTTTATGAAACATATGTTAGAATAACTGTAAGAAAGAGAGAGAGAGAGAGAGAGAGAGAGAATAATATCTCCATTGTATTAAACTGAATGAATTACAATAGAAGACATCAACACTATATATAGGACTACAAGGAGTGCCATACAAAAAACCTATACACTAGAAAAACTTAAATTAAAGAAAAAAAGAATCAATTCAATATATGTATAATATATACTAACATATATAGAATATATATTAACAGTTCCTCGCAAACTCAAGGTGGTAATGTAGAAACCAAATTGAGTTTGCAAACTAAATCATAAAACTGTTTAGGGAATGAGACTTGGTGAAGATATTAGCATCCTCAGGAAATAGATCAATAGTAGGATCAGTGAAGTAAGGAGTAGAAGGAGAAGATGATAAATGAAATGAAGATAAAGAAGAGAACATCTTATGTTCCCAAAAGACAACATGGCTAGAGACACGAAGACGTTTGGACAAGGAATCCCAACATTGATAACATTTATGCTTAATCCTATAGCCTAAGAAACAACAAAGGCGAGCTTGAGACTCTAATTTTGTACACTCACGAGGCTGAAGTAAGACAAAATAGGCACACCCAAAAACACAAAGGGAATAATAATCAGGGGTAGAACCATACAGATGCTCATAGGAGTGAGGTTACCAAGAGGAGTAGAAGGAACACTGTTAATGGTGTAAGCAACAGTGAGAGCAGCTTCATCCCAACCATTCAAGACAAGAGGCAGAGATAAGAAGAGCACATGTAGTATCAAGGAGATGACGATATTTTCATTCAGCACAACCATTTTGTTGTGAAGTACCAGGACAGGAACAATGAGGAATGGTCCCATGCTCATGAAGAAAGGCAAGAAAAGAATTGTCACAATATGCTTTAGCATTATCAGATCGAAAGACTTTAATGTCATAGAAAAATTGTGTTTTGACCATGTGAGTAAAATCATAATAAGTTTATTGAAATTGAGAATGACTTTACAAGAAATAAATCCAGGTATATTTAGAAAAATCATCAATAAATATAACAAAATACTTGGATTTTCCCATAATAGAATTGGGGGAAGGTCCCCAAACATCAAAGTGAATTAAGTCAGAAGGAGCTAAGGAGAAAGAAGTACTATTATTAAAGGATAAAGCCAATTATTTGGCAAGTTAACAAAATTGACAATCAAGGTGTTCATTAGGGACAGAACCTAAAACACCTTTGAATAAAAGAAAACGTAAATAATCTAAGAAAACATGACCTAATTGTGAGTGCCAAAGACCAAGAGAGGAGTTAGGAGCAGATGAAATAACAGTAGGGGTGACAGCATCAGTCTGAGTAGGAAGGTAAAGGTGAAGGTGAAGGTGAATAAGCTAAAATAGGCGACTATGTTTATAGCCTATCCTAAGAGTTTGGACTATGTTTATGGCCTATCCCAAGAGTTTGTGCCGTTTGCGGATCCTGTACAATATAACCAGTAGAAGAGAAAAGAACAATAAGATTAAGATTACATAATTGGCTAATGGAGATAAGATTTAGTGTGAGTCTAGAAATGTAACAAGCATGCGGAAGGGCAAGACTGAGAGTGGAGACATTGCCAACATGATTAATAGTCATATGAGACCCATCAGCGGTATAATGATAAGAAAAGTAGACATAGAGGATTTAAACGAAAAGGCAGACAAGTTAGAAGTCATACGATTGTTACACTCAGAATCGAAGAACCACGAAAAAATACCTAGAGTAGTAAATAAGGCAATAGATGGTGGATTACCATATGTAGACATGAACTGTTGAAAGAGTGGAGAAAGATCACTAACACTGATTATAGAGGAGGAGCAAGGAATAGTAGAATCCTCTGCAGTGGCAGTAGCAGACTGAAGGTGAAAGTCTCAACGATGAGGATTTTTTAGGCAATCAGCAAGATAATGACGAGGACCACGCCAATGACAATGCTTGCAGATCCAAATGGGACAAGTAAGTAGACGATGGTCAGTGGCATAGTAGAATGTGTAGGCATCCTCTCAGGAAGGAGGACTAGAAAAGGTCCCAGTAGACTAATTAGAAAAGCTACAGGAACCACCAGAAGCCAAAGAATCTCGAGAACCACCGGAAGAGCCTCTGAAAGAAATGGTGGAGCGAGAATTAGATATGGCAAGTACTAAGTGCACAAATGTTGGGTGAATGAGACCAAAACGAGTCTCCCCGGACAAAAGCTTAGAAATAGCATGTTCCAAGGTAGGAAGAGGGCAACGATGTAAAAAAAAGGCTCGAACATGAGAAACATAATCAGGCGCTGCTAATTGTGGTAGAGAGCAAACTGAGCAACATCATCGGAGCAGATCTAAGTAGGCTCAGATAGAATCAACTAGTTCCATAAAGTATACATCTAAGACAGGAAGGCATTGATAGACTAGCCAAGTTCTTGTTTCAGACGATGTAGAGAAATCAAAAGCTGGTGCTGAAGGGCAAGGTCTGTTGTAATAAAACGGTTGGTCAGAATGGCTCAGATAAAGTGAGTATTGTCAAAGTGCCCAAACTGGAGGCTGATGGAGGGAATGGATGTATTTTGAAACCAAGTGATGATCTGATGATTCTTACTATCACATTCCTCAAGTCGTTCAGTGAATTCTGTAGTCGTTTTAGCTACATCTTTAACAAGTTTCTGAATATCTCCAATAACACAGCGCCAAAATTTTCTTCTTTTTAGAAAACTGGACATAGCTTGAGACCAAAAAATATAATTAGGACCCTCTAAAGTAACAACAATAGGTCTAGATATCTCAGAATGCTCCATAGAGCAAAGACATGAGATGACAGAACCCAAATAGTAAAGAACAGCTGCTGAAAAAAGTCCAAAGTAAGAGAAGTGACAGTAAAAGAGCAGAATTAGGCAAAACATTCTACAGAATAGGATTCAAATGGCCCAAAATAGTCAACAATCGGTTTGAACCGATTAGAAAAGGGCCAGAAGATGTCTGAACGGGGCCAAGAGAGGCAAAAAACAGGTTCTGGTGGACCGACAACGCAACAGCTAAGGTATGACATTAACTGGTGTCACTAGGGCTGACGTCAGCAGATGGCGTCAATGGTTGGGCGACGTTGCTGGGCATGACATTAGCTAATGTCACTAGGGTTGATGTCAGCAGATGGCATCAGTGCATGTGAAGGATCCACTTGTGGCAGCGTGTGTGGGCGAGTGTGGACGCATGGAGAAGACACGCCGATCTTTGGGCGACGCGTGGGGGCATGTGTGACGATTTCTGGGGTTGATGTTTTGATTGTTGGACTCAAATTTCTGAGGCGAATTCGATGGTGTGGTTAGATTTGAAATCTAAGTAGTATTGGTTTCGATATCAACACAGAAAAATAGGCGAATTAGCATAACAGTGGCAAAAACAACAAGCAGATCATAGAAAAACAGCAAATTAAGGTTGCAGAAGCAAAGTTTAAAGGTCGCATGAGCTTATAACTCTAATACCATGTTAGAATAACTGTAGAGAGAGAGAGAGAGAGAGAGAGAGAGAGAGAGAGAGAGAGAGAGAATAATCTCTATATTGTATTAAACTGAATGAATTACAATGGAAGACATTAACACTATATATAGGATTACAAGGAGTGCTATACAAAAAACTATAAACTAGGAAAGCGTAAATTAAGAAAAGAAAAAATCAATCCAATATATGTATAATATATACTAACATATATAGAATATATGTTAACAATATAATTGCCTGATCTTCCATAATATAATATATCATCTGCATATGAAATACAAGTTACATTCAAATGTTATTGGAATTTTCAGAATGTTTATTTTTATGCTTACACTACGTCTTTTTTATTTAAATTCTTACTACGGACTAAATCCTAATTCTTCCAAAAAAAAATTACGAAGAAGCAAGAAAATGTACACAAACAAAAAAGAAGTGGCAAAGTCATAAATAGTGGAAAGGTAATTAACAAATTATTAGCATTCCATTGCATTCTCTAATTCATTATATATGACTAAGATGAGCTAGTTACGATGAATGTTTAAAAGAAGAATAAAAAAAAAAGGAAAAAAAAAAAAAAGACAAGCAAAACATGAATCATGATGAAATCTTTTTTTTTTTTTTATCAGCAATTTTTTTTTTCTTTGTGCTCATGAACTTCTATTCTTGCTGGGAAATACTTGATGAAATTGCTGTCAATTGACGAACTCACTAGCTCAGTCTCTTTATTCCATTTTTTCCCTAATCATGAAGCCCCATTCCATCAAAAGAAAATAGGTTCATTTCACCTACAGAAAATAGGTTCATTTCACCTGGGTCTTCTGAGATTTGGAGCTGGGTCCCCTACTTTTCAAAAATAGTACCTAAACCCCTCTGAAATTTTTTGTACCGGCAGCTAGACACTGGGCCCTTGCCGTTAGGTCCATTCATAGCTTTCTGTTTGTCCACCACTGACCAAATGGAAAGACAATAATGAATACAACATGACCATTGCTCAGATATTCCGAAAATGCATTATAAAAGTTCTATTTTCTCTGTGTGTAAGTATGTTTGCTAGAACATTCGAATATATGTAGCTGGAAAAAAGTGCAAGAGTAGGTCCATAATAAGATTTTTGCTAGAACATAAAAGAATTCTTAAATTTGTTTATTTGCTTTTATAACATTAAAATGGCACCCACTGCTCCACCGAAAACTATTCTCCCATGAGTTGTTAACAGGACAAGAAAAGAAAAATTAAGAATGAAATAAAAGATTCTACATTTTGTGATGAACTAAGAAAGAAAATACATCACTCATTCTCTCTCTCTCTCTCTCTCTATATATATATATATATATACACACACACTGTGTTTATAGGCTAATTTTCATAACCAAGCCTAAATTTAGTCTTTATTCTGGCACAGGGGCCATTTAAACTTATTTCTCTGTGGCGAGTTCAATGCTTTTTAGAAAAGCGTTTCTATTAAAAACACTAATCCAAAAAGCGTTTAGTCGTATTCTACGTATTAATGTTAAAACGCCTTTTCAAAAAGCGTTTACATTGAAAACGCTTTTTGAAAAAGCGTTTTCACCAGAACCACACCAGCAAATTTAAAATCCATTTCTAACATTTCAACATTATATAACTTTTGAAACGGGACTCCGATTGACGTGCCGTCAAGTCTCACATGTCACTCCGGACCCGCAGGAGCCTCCCGTCGAGTTTCGCACTCACGGGACATTTTCTCCCCATAACGGTACCCCGGAGGCCGATTTTGCCTAACTCCGAAATCCTAACACCCAAAATCCCAAAAGATGACATAACTTTTGAAACGGGACTCCGATTGACGTGTCGTCAAGTCTCACACGTCACTCAGGACCCACAGGAGCCTCCCGTTGAGTTTCGCACTCACGGGACATTTCCTCCCCAAAATGGTACCCCAAAGGCCGATTTTGCCTAACTCCGAAATCCTAACACACAAAATCTCGAAAGATGACATAACTTTTGAAACGGGACTCCGATTGACGTGCCGTCAAGTCTCACACGTCACTCGGGACCCGCAGGAGCCTCCCGTTGAGTTTTGCACTCACGGGACATTTCCTCCCCAAAATGGTACCCCAAAGGCCGATTTTGCCTAACTCTGAAATCCTAACACCCAAAATCCCGAAAGATGACATAACTTTTGAAACGGGACTTCGATTAATGTGCCGTCAAATCTCACACGTCACTCGGGACTCGCAGGAGCCTCCTATCAAGTTTCGCACTCACGGGACATTTCCTCCCCAAAACGGTACCCCGAAGGCCAATTTTGCCTAGCTCCGAAATCCTAACACCCAAAATCCTGAAAGATGACATAACTTTTGAACCGGGACTCCGATTGACGTGCCGTCAAGTCTCACACGTCACTCGGGACCTACAGGAGCCTCCCATCGAGTTTCGCACTCACGGGACATTTCCTCCCCAAAACGGTACCCCGAAGGCCGATTTTGCCTAACTCCGAAATCCTAACACCCAAAATCCCGAAAGATGACATAACTTTTGAACTGGGATTCCGATTGACGTGCCGTCAAGTCTCACATGTCACTCGGGACCCGCAGGAGCCTCCCGTCGAGTTTCGCACTCACGGGACATTTCCTCCCCAAAACAGTACCTCAAAGGCCGACTTTGCCTAACTCCAAAATCCTAACACCCAAAATCCCGAAAGATGACATAACTTTTGAAACGGGACTCCGATTGACGTGCCGTCAAGTCTCACACATCACTCGGGACCCGTAGGAGCCTCCCGTCGAGTTTCGCACTCACGGGACATTTCCTCCCCAAAACGGTACCCCGAAGGCCTATTTTGCCTAATTCCGAAACCCTAACTCCCAAAATCGCGAAAGATGACATAACTTTTGAGCTGGACATTTCCTCCCCAAAATGGCAAATATAACCCAAACTCACACATATATTACATGAAAACATAATAACTTATTTTGCATCATACTGAACTACAAATCAGAACATGCTTTCATGGACCATGTTTATAACAACATAGTGGTTTCCCAGCAACGGTAAGGCTAGTTGGTAGATAGTTTTCAAAGTCATCGTCACCTTCTTCTTTTGAGAAGTCTGAAAGTTTTGTGTCAGAAACTAGCAACGGATCTTCAATAATTTCTATTATTCGTTTTGTTGGATCAACATATTGTTTCTTCGCATCTTCCGTAAAATGATATTTATCTAGTCTTCATTGCATTTGATCAATCTCGAGTTCGAGCGCTTTTATGACCTTGCTGTTAGGTGATCTCCTCCCGAAAAGCTTAGCTGACCGGGCCTTTGGGACACGTAGGCCATGCCATCGACAATACATCTCTTGTTCACACCGTTTATCGAATAAGTCTTCCCAGGGTAACCTTATGCATTGCTCGTCGGTGACACCGTGCGGTGGTTGCAAGGATGCATTGCCAATAAAGATATGGTTAACTGGACCCATCATATTGTGCATTAGAATAGGTTTGTTGAGGAAGCTACGTTTTCGGCCATACCATTTGTTACCAATTGGGTTTGTATATGTACCCACCATGTGGATGATTGAGTTTTGATTTTCATGCACATTGGTAATTGGAACTAAATGACTAGATGATGCACCAAATAACCATTTTCGCTTGGGCATGTTTTTCCGATTTGGTTTCTTGAGCATTTCATAACCTCACACCATTTTATACTCGACCAGTTCACACCAATCTGTCATGCTGAAAGATACTAATCGTTAATGAAAGGCTTCACGTGATACTGCAAAATTGACATGACAATGCTGAAGTTACTGGTAGGGTTCACGTGAAAGGCTTTAGAAGGTAGAAATATGACAATCATGAATTGACAAGTAATAAGACATGACAATTATCAAGATATTCACGTGACATGTCTCAGAAGATAGAGATAGGACAATCATGTATTGAAAATTAATAGGACATTACGAGTCTGCTAAATTATTGTCCTGTCATTGGCGCAGCGTCTTCAAAAAATGACAAGTCTTCATATTTCAGTTATGATAAGTAGTTTCAATATTACTTTCTTCCATTAAATTTTTTTTTTGGTGGGTAAAGAAAAAATGAATTATCCTATTATTTTTACTTTATCATTTTAATGAATTTATCGTTAACTTTAGTTGTTTTCTCTGTAAAGAGTGTCAATGTCAATAACAACAGTTGTATTCATTTATAAATGCACATAGATACAACAAAAACTATCGTCATTAATTTTGTTATAACTAAATGTATTTACAACACAAACTATCATCATTAACTATTACATCCAACAAGTTTTGAAATCTAATTATCTAGTGTGCAGAAAACAATCTCGGTACTATACATGGCCTCCTGTACCATATCGAGGTGGCCTCCTCTCTCTCGCGGGCCTCGGCTGTCGAACAAAGACACGTGTGATGGACCGTAGTGTCGGATGTGCCTCTGGATGTGGGTCTGGCTGTGGCACTGTCAGTGGCTGTGGCACTGGGGGTGACTCTGTCTGTGGCTGCAGATGTGAATGTGGCTCTGCCTGGGTGATCCGCGAAACACCCTGAGTGTCAACGGTAGGGGGTGCCACCACTGGATGAATCTGCTGCACACTACTAACCTGAGTGACCTGCGATGGCCCCTCTGGCTGTGTCGTAGGGTCAAAATGGTCCCGACCCTCTGCTGAAAAACGCGTTTCTATCTGCTACCCAGATGCTAATAATGGTCAACATATCGCTGAAAGTCATCATCATCTCCTACTGCCGATAACCAATACTGCTGGTCGTATGCAACAGGTGATGTAATATGGCAATAAGCGGTGCGACGCAGTATGACCTCAGAACTACTCGGACGTGATGATGAGGGCACGTCATGTGACTCAGTGTGATATGTATATACTGGCCTAGTCGGAGTCACATAGGCTGAGGATGGCTGCGTGGCACTGAAATACTGCAAGAACTCCTGTGATGATGATTCACTGCGAGGGGGAGCGGCTGGAGCTCCTGCTGGCATGCGAGGGGGAGCGGTTGTAGCTGCTGCTGGCATGGGACGGGGAGGGGGAGCGGCTGTATCTACTGCTGGCATGGGAGGGGGAGCAGCTGGACCAACTGGTGGCATAGGAGGGGGAGCGTCTGGAACTCCTGGCTGTGCAATCCGCTGTTGCTCACGCAATACATGAAGTGACCTCTGACACATGTCTCGGGCCAAATACATGTCCTGCAGTGCCTCCGACCTACCGAATGCATATATGGCACGATCAACGAAATGATGTATGACCGTGATGTGACGAGTCTGCAAAGTAAGTTGAAGTCTTTACGGCATTTAAACATTTATAATACAATCATAAACATTTATAATTTATGACATTACTAACCGCAATCTCAACCGTGGAGCCAACCTCAAGGTATCCAGTAGTAGGCTGATGAACTGGATTCCCAACCAGTGTGCATGTGATACGACGGTACCATACCATATATGGATCGTCGTAACGCATGTCTGCAGCATCAATCACCCCAGCTACAAGATACTCACGCCTATGCTGCCATTGCTCCATGTGCTGTGTATAGAACTGAGTCCAATCAGTAGGCGGTCTCCCTCTCAAGTCAATAGCATGTAATGTGGGCAAGGTATCATGAGTGGCAGGTACAACCTGCCTAAAACCAAACTGTCAGCAAACTTGATATGGTAAATACCACTCAATAACTTCCAGGCACAACAAAGGGGATTGAGTGACCCATATATCACTCCTAACCCGACAATAATCAGGAAGTGTATGCATGATAGCATCGTACGGCCTCCATATGAACTACATAATTTACATTAATAATACCCATTAATAAGCAACGACGCTACAATTAAGTAATACGAATTACAAAATCTGAAATTGTATACATACCTCGTCAAGTCGTAATTGGTCCAGCTGATCTCGGTAGACGCGGACCACATGGGTGGAAGTACTGGTAGTGCAATATCTAGATCTCCATCTCGCATAAACGTTCAACATAATATCAATTACATTTTATAATTACAAATGTGTACAAGTGTTAACAAAAATGAAAAGACAGTTATACATACCTAGCTCCCCATGGTCCACCGGGAAACTCCACCCCCTGTATAACTAATGGTTGCTGGCCAGCAGTAGGATCATCCACGCGGTGCGGGCCCATGCGTGGGAATCGCTCGCACGCCCATATCTGTACAAAAAGGGTCCATCATTCACGTTATGAATAAATTGTAATAAAAGACAAGCATTGTAAAGAAACATAACATGAACTATGTATTCAACCTGTAATAAAACGAGTGCTCCTGCAATCTGCCTCGCCCCAGTCCTCGCCGCCTGACACATGCTCCTGTAAAGCATGGCTAAAACTGCACTGCCCTAGCTACATGCGCCGGCAGCGTCCAAGTCAAGTAGAAATGGGACATATGTGAGCCTCACCATATTCTGAGAGTAATCTGTGAGAAGTATACCCCCAATAAGCCGTAGTATATAGGCACGTGCATGCCGCTGTACAGTAACCTCATCTGCATCTTGTGGGAGGACCTGGAATGTGTGACGAAGCCATGCCATCCTAAGGCGGGCATTGTCAATCTCCTCTGCAGGTGGGCTAACACCAAATGCCTGCATACATAGAGCCTGACACTCCTGTAATGTAGTATGCGTCTATGCGCGTATAATAGGGGCCCCGTCGACCGGTAGTCCCAACAAGATGGCAACATCCTGTAACGTGATGCTGGCCTCCTCGACAGGTAGATGGAATGTATGCATCTCTGGTCGCCAGCGCTCAACCAACGCAGTAATCAATGGATAGTCCAAACGAATCTAACCAAGTCGATATACACCGTAAAAATCTGCCCGTACTATGTACTGCAATACACGTGGGTGTAATTGTACATCATATAGGTGTGACCCACCACGTCTGCATGTGAGCACATCCGTACCCTGTGTAACAATATTATTGTAAACAAACTACTTGTACAGAAAAATTGTTAACTTAAACATATACCCCATGCTCCCATATCCATGTGGATCGATGATGTGCCTGTAACGTCAGCACTGTGCCATCAAGGGGCCCTAGCGCGCCTACATCCATATGTCCTGCCATCAATGTGCCCTATCGTGCCTACATCCATAGTACATATTAATATATTTTTATTATATGGTGCAATAAATGTACTACATCCATACATGCATGACAATGTAACATATGATAAAAAAACCTCATTATTCTCTGATGATGTACATGACGAAAGGCAGTAAGGCCATTAATTGATGTGACGAAAGGCTGTGAAAGAGTGTATTACTTGATATAACTACCCACTCATATCACAACCAATCCAAAAAAATACATACAAATAAGCTCATATTAAGTTATTCTGTTTAATGAGTAAAACCCACTGGTATCACAACCAATCCAAATAAATACATACAAATAAGTCCATATTAAGTTCTTATGTTTAATGAGTAAAACCCACTGCTATCACAACCAATCCAAATAAATACATACCAATAAATCCATCTTCAGTAACCATTATCTCAAATAGAAATATTAATAAATATCATTACATGCCTAAGTACCTACTATCCAATACATAACTCAGCTAGCTCGATTTGGACATTTACGCCTATCATGCCCTTGTTCCTTATAAATACCACAATGATTTGTTAGACGTTTTCTGGAAACGTCCATCTCATTGTGAATTCGTTTTGTACTTGGATGGCCGGATGTGGCCTCTCGTCGCCGACTCGGATCGGGAACTATCTTTGGACCATCGTATGTAGCCTAATAATGCTCATGCACCATCGGTTCAAACGATGTTTCGTACACGCGAGCATAAACGTCCATGGTATACTTAGGATCAATCAAGTGCCATGGTTGTCTACCCGACTTCGCGCACACGACTAGCATGTGTGAGCAAGGATAATGATAGATCATCCATTTTCTGCAGTCACATGACGGAGGATTCAAATACACTGCATGTTTGTGGTTCCCTTTCGTGCCTACTGCACTTGTAACAACCTCGGCGGAACCCGATGCCCTGGAATTGGAATATAATAACATGGTGATTGTATTAGACATTGCAAAGCATATAATTTATTACTAATCAAAATAAGTACATACAATTAAAATAAAATCTTATAACATTACCAATTACAAATAGTTACGCGATGGCCTGCAGATCGAGCTTGGTACTCTTCTATCTTAGCTTGCACTTTGGACGTGTACCTTAAACTCCTTGCTGAAGCACGTTGAATTTGTAGTCAATTATAATTGAAAGTGGCCACCAGACGGTAGAAGGTAACCTGAACACATGAAGTAATGGGCAAGTCTCGTGCACCTCAAAGGACATTATTATAGCACTCTAAATCTTTGGTGGTTGTAACTCCCCAACAATGACCTTCATCATATGCCAATGTCCACTTCTTTGGGTCCTCATTGCATAAAGCACGATACACCGTTGCAGCCGACTCTGACTTCATTCCTAAATTTTTAATTTCATCCATTGCCTCGTCAAACTTTCGCACTTGATGGGTAGTCTCAGCTTGCCATATGAGATCCTTAACTTTAACATTACCGAAATGTTTGTGGCAATTACTTTTAAAGTGTCTGAGGCAATATCTATGAAATCTAGCTGGTTGCCCTCGTCGTGGTGTTTCCCATTCATGTTTGACGGCGCTCAATATGGCTGTGACACCCTCTTGGCTCGGTACAATCAAATGCCTGACATTCTGTATAAACCATGACCAATCATGATAATTTTCTTATTCAACTAACGCAAAAGCTAGAGGGAAAATTTTTTTCATAACAGTTCTCGCTGTAGCAATCAACAGAACTCCTGTATATCTGCCATAAAGAAAAGTACCGTCGATTCTTATAACTGGCGAACAGTGCTTGAAGCCTTCAATGCATGGCCGAAATGCCCAAAATATTCTGTCTAGCGCCATAACACCCAACGTACCCAAGTCTAATGTTTCTAAAATCACAGCCGTGCCCGGGTTTCTGAACTCCAAGGTTCTGATGTACTTTGGCAACTTTTCATAGGATTCATCCCAATCTCCGAAAACCATCACAATGGCCTTTGTTCTTCCAAGCCATGCTTTCTTGTATGAAACTGTGAAACCAACATTATTTTTGACATTCTCGATTATGGATGCTGTTTTCCAGTCAGGATCTTCCCGTACACCACAACAAACAAACACTCCAAACTTCACTAACGAAGGGCATTAACAAATAATATCAACACATCTTACATTCAAATTGAAATTGAAAGCAACTTACCGCAACTTGTGTCTTAATTAAGTGTGCAATAAATGTTGAATTCAGATTGCGGTGATCCAAACTCTCCATCCCATGTAAACATGTGTGAGGCCCGGGGTATTGTGTGGTCTCAAAAAAACTGTGCTTCTTCTTCAAATAGGCACGTAGTTTCCAAGGGCAATCGTAATTGCACTTGGTGCTCCAAACCTTTTTATTTGTTTCCACAACATGATAATGTTTATTTTTCTTCACGTGATACCAGTTACATGCATGGATCACCGCATCCTTATCTTTGAAAACCATCCCTTTTGTAAACTCCGGATTAGCATCTGACCATGTTGGACCGCGATCATATAAGTCTCGACCACCTACGACATCATCTGCCCCAACCAAGTTCGTAAAAAATGGCATATCTGGAGTATCATGTAACGCTTCATTAAGGTTTGATTCTTCGTGCCTATCGTCATCAGAGTCATCATTTAATTCATTTCTCATTAAAACATCAATATCTTCATCTGAATTATCGGATTGAACGACATCTGCATCTTCATCCACATGTATCCTAGTCTCGTCTAAGGCAGCTAGGTGTTCCACAGGATCCAGACTTCCACTAGGACCTCCCGCCTCTATGCACCCACCTTGGCCTGATATATATTGTGGGTGAGGTGTTGGTGGATTGTGAAAGTCATGAAACTGTTCAAAATTACTAAGGTCCTACGAGAAATTTTCATTTGGGCTACAGAGGCTGGACATTCGTTGTCCTGGCCCTTCCTCAACTATTGTGCTTTGGCTACTCTGCCCAAGTAAAACCATTTGAGTAAATGACCCTAGTGCCGATACATCTCCCCTCCCCGATAATAGTTCACCGTAGGTTTGGACATCGGCCCAACTCACATCCGCACGACTTCCACTCGTGTTCATTGCGCTACGCTCCTCCTTTACAACATATATTTCAACACATTGGTGGTTTGGATATCTCGAAGGAATATTCAACACATTTTGCAATGTCCTGTTGTCATTGATTGACAACTTCTTATATATTATGACATCTCCATTTCGTTAGTGCGGGTATCTACATATGAACTTTATAGTCACATGTTCTCGGTACTCGGCCATCATTTGCATAATCATGGCATGTAACACAGCAACTGAGGTTCCCATTTCAATATCATAACATGCACTAGCATCTATATCGTAGGATACACCTTCTCGACGATCTCGTATTATCTTTCCCCCCCAATAAAACATAACCAATGTCATCATTATTTAGCTTTGCCTATCAAACACAACTAAAAGAGATATCATAAATATACAAACTAATTAAATTAAATGTTTTAAAACTTATGTAAAGATGTTTATCGAAAGAATGAAGATTACACTTGGTTGTGATACTATTAATTTGTGTAAGATGCATCTTTCTGAGCTCTCAACTTGTGCTCTCAAATTGTTTTACAACTAAATAATTATAATACACATTTGACAGTTTATCGTAAAAATTATTTAATTTACTTATATAATATAGTAAATTTATTTTGATATAAATATGAATATATGTATTTTATATATATGTTATAACCTTGCAAAACTCATTTGAAATTATTTACTATTTTTTATAAATTTTTCAAATCATTCTTAAAATAAATTATGAATTGTTTAATTTATTTATGAATTCTTTAAATAATTGTTTAAATATTTTTATGTTCAATTTGTAAAGAAATTGTACTATTTTTCAATTTTGTACATATTTTTAGCATATTCTTTAAATATTTATATATATGTTATAACTTGCAAAACTCATTTGAAATTATTTACTATTTTTTTATAAATTTTTCAAATCATTCTTAAAATAAATTATGAATTTTTTAATTTATTTATGAATTCTTTAAATAATTGTTTAAATATTTTTATGTTCAATTTGTAAAGAAATTGTACTATTTTTCAATTTTGTACATATTTTTAGCATATTCTTTAAATATTTATATATATGTTATAACCTTGCAAAACTCATTTGAAATTATTTACTATTTTTTATAAATTGTTCAAATCATTCTTAAAATAAATTATGAATTGTTTAATTTATTTATGAATTCTTTAAATAATTGTTTAAATATTTTTATGTTCAATTTGTAAAGAAATTGTACTATTTTTCAATTTTGTACATATTTTTAGCATATTCTTTAAATATTTTTATATATGTTATAACCTTGCAAAACTCATTTGAAATTATTTACTATTTTTTATAAATTGTTCAAATCATTCTTAAAATAAATTATGAATTGTTTAATTTATTTATGAATTCTTTAAATAATTGTTTAAATATTTTTATGTTCAATTTGTAAAGAAATTGTACTATTTTTTAATTTTGTACATATTTTTAGCATATTCTTTAAATAATTATATATATGTTCTAACCTTGCAAAATTAATTTTAAATTATTTACTATTTTTTATGAATTGTTTAAATCATATTCTTTAAATGAAATTATCAATTGTTTAAATAATTTATGAATTGTTTAAATAATTGTTAAAATAATTTTCTATTAACTTTGTAAACAGAAAATTATGAATTGTTTAATTTTATTTTTATATTACATAATTGAATTTTTTCCTACTTTTCTATTAATTTTCTGTTACTATTTTTTTATTAACATATTTTTAATATATTATTTAACATCTTATTTAAATAATTATCTACACATTTTTGTTTTAATACATGCTAAAATTTTCACCTAACAAAAATATCATTACAATAACACTACATTTAATTGTTTATTACAATAAGAAGAAAAAAATATATTAAAAAGCAAATTGCCAATCACAAGTCGTAATGTCAACATTTTCAAAATTATCAATCAATAGAACTCGTTGCAACTACAAAATTATACAAAAAAAGAGAGAATGACAACTATAATTAAACTTGTTCAAATAAAAAAAGCTGAACAAAATTTTCATTCACATAAAAAATGTCCAACTAAACAAAAACAAAACAAAAAAGAGAATGGCAACTACTGTCATGCTTTGCATTGATTTACAAAAATATATATACACACTTAAATATACAAATATAAAACAAACGATAGATATATAGATATATATACACTTATACGTAGAAAAACTAATATATATACACACTTATACATAGATATAAATACAAAAATAATAAAATCAGAAACAGATAGGAGAGGGTTTACCTTGTGAAGTCGTAAATGACTTTTTTTCTTACAATATAGCTTCAATCAACAGACCGAACCAGAGAATCAAAGCTTCGAGGAGAATTTTCTAAGTCTCACCACCGCTGTTAATGAATATGTGACTCGTTTGATGGCTTTTTTATTCGGGTTTTTTTGTTAAGTTTATAAAGAAAAAAGTCAATCTTTTTTATTTTTTTATCTTTTTTTAATTTTTAGTTTATAAAAATAAAAAAAATTAATTTTTATGCCAAATAAAAAAAATTTATAATAAGCTATACCAAATGAATCTTAAAGACTTACCATTTCAGTTACAATTTAACATGCTCATACTGGTAATTCTTCCAACTTAACATCTCGAAGCATTTATTCATTGTAAGATTTTAATACTTGAGCAGCTTCTAACAAGGAAAAAGACAATTTACAGAGTGGTCGGACAACTAAGGTGAGAAACTCTCTTCATAATTTCCACCCATTAAAACTACCTACTTCACCAACAAAAAAAAAAATTCACTAAGACTATTTCATCAAAAAATGATCCTACAATAAAATTAAGAGACAAAAAAAAGAACACCACAAAAAGATAATAGCATGCACATAATCACACACACACACACACACACACACACACACACACACATATATATATAAGTTGTGTTTACTCTTATATTTTGTCTCTCTTTTACGTGGTGTTTTAAATGTTCTGATACTTTTAAAATGTTGTTTCACTGGGATAATTGTTAGATAACTATTAATTTATTTCTACCCACTCTTTTAGTCTTGTAATCCAATATAGTTTCCTATTTAAGTATAAGGTTATATCCAATTAAGTCTCTACAAAATATCTCATGAAATATACTAAATATATAGTACTATCTAATTAAGTCTTAATTCATCTTCTAATTTAATAAGATTTTTATTTTAAATACAGACTCCTATCTATAAATTTTTACACTTTATCTCATGAAATATAATACGTAATATGATTTCAAGAACATAATCTTATCTAATTAAATTTATATAGATTATTACAATGCATACTATAGTCCAACAAAGTTTTCTACTTAAATACAAAGTCCTATCTACTTAACTTTCTATACGTTATCTCATGAAATATAATATGTAATATGATTTTAGATATAAATTTCTATCTAATTAAATATCTATAAATTATAACATTATAGGTAAAATATTCATAACATTTTCTCAAATTTAAATTTTTTTAAAAGTAAATAAATGGTATTAAATATGATGCATATAGAAAACTTTATATATTACCAAAAAAAAAAGGATTATAATAAGAGTATAATTTTTTAACAATTATGTGTACCTAATTTTTTTTATATGCCCATTGCACAGATATACCACTAATTTTATTTATAGTTAACTGATGTTTATGCTCATAATCAAGAAGTAAACTATTGACAGCCACCGAAAAAATCTAGTTACATCAAATGTAACAAAGGCATCGGGAAACACAAGCTTTCCTTTCTTTCATTCTAGGTACTACAAGTGTAAGAAAAGCATAGGGAACACAAACACAGGTAAAAATGTTGGCGGCAATAATCGGGAATTACCTCTTTCTTATGGTGGCAGATGTTTTGTTCATGACTCTCTCTAAAGCTTATCAACAGGGGGAAATATCGAGTATTAAGATCAAGCGAATTTGCCCTACAATATCCCATCTTCTTTTCAGATGATTCACTAATATTTCTAAAGTCCAACTTACAAGAGTGAGAAAAACTGTTGCATATTCTTCAAAACTTTAGGGAGGCTTCTGGATAGTCAATTAATGCACAAAAATTTTTAATATTTTTTTGTGCTAACACTCTTTGCCCATTGAGAGAATCCATCCTAAATTTTCTGCATATGAAACCCATGAATAGTTCTTCAAAATATCTTGATTTACTGGCTCTTTGGGGTAGATCCAAACGAGATGCTATGACTTTCACCAGAGATAGAATTCTTGGTATGGTAAGGTGCAGGGTTGAAAGGAGAAATTCTTGTCCGATGTTGGCAAGGAGACTTTGTTAAAATCAGTGGCCCAAGCTATCCTTACTTATCCTATCACATGTTTCAAACTTCCTTCTACTCTTTGTGAGAATATTAACAAGGCCCTTAGAAGATACTGGTGGAATGGGAATGATGATACAAGAAAATCCATTGGTGTGACTGGAATAAATTGACTGCTCCCAAAGGGTTGGGGGGATTGGGTTTTAGAGCTATGGAAAGTTTTAATGCTGCTTTTCTTGCAAAACTGTTTTGGAGGCCGATGCTTGAAATTGCTCATGGTCAATATTAGGATTAGTGAAATGCTCTTTTGTGTGGGCTACACTAATGGGGCTAGGTTGAGGTTGAGGTAGAAAAGGAGACTCACCATTCTCTTGAACACACAAGCTTGCGTTAAAAGACTTTTAAGATCATCTAGTTTGTCGGCCATCCTAGAGTTCCACTCTATTTGGGATTGCATGAATTGTGACAAGGTATCCTCTAGCGTCTCCTCTTGATATGGATAGACTTCAAAAACTTGTGATTCATAAGGTAGAGGTTGGGGTTGGTATTGTTGAGGGCTTGAAGTTCCCTCATTACTCCAACTAAAGTTGGGATGCTGCCACCCCAAATCATAGGTTTTCACATATGGAGTGCCCTCTAGTGACCCCCTGTGTGTTGTTTTATAATAATTAAAATCTTGTGGGTAATGTGATTGGTCATATTGTTGAGAGTGTGCTATACCCTCATGCAGCCAATTGTAGTGTGAGTGATTTTGCCACCTCGGATGGTAGGTTTCTGAGTAGGGAGTATATGTTTATCTAGATGCATTTAAATAATCCCCAATAGTTTGGCATGGCGGGACTTGTGCCTCCTCATAATTGTACCTACTCATATTATCATCATACGCACCCATTGTCATGTTCTTAAAGTTACCCAAACTATCCTCCAATCTCCACATATTTATACCACCAATTCATAATAAATTACTCCTCTCAATCTCCATTAGAAATCTCTCAACTAAAGAAAAAAATAGATAAACAAATCTAACTAAAAATAAAAATAGAAAAAAAAAATAAAAAAAATATACTTGCAAATTAAAAAGGGATGGAACGAGTGTATCCAAGCAAGCTAAATGTTGAGTTGCCTCATTTTTGGTAGATTAATTGATGAAGTTGCTTTTCCCAGAATTGGCTTCTCCAAAGATTGTTACACCAACGCCAATCGCAAGATTTTCCTGGCAACGATGCTAAAAACTGATTGCTCCTGAATAGTGCAATTTATATCTGCCAGTGTACAGTTGCGATGTAGTAATAATATCTCGATAAGTCCGAGGTCGAACCACAGGGAATATGGATGGAATATAGTAAAACTCACTTTGGGAAAGTAGAACTCTCAAGAAAAACAACTCTAAAATGTAGAGGAAAATTTTGATTTGAGATTTGGTTTGAGAAATTATTCTAGGTAATGAAAATAAATTTATACTAAGAAAACTTGATTAAATAACAATAAGCAAAAGGTCTTCGCAGGACTGATCTAGTTAATAGGCCTATAAGTAGATCCCCAAGATAGCTATGATTAAAGAAACTCAAGATTCAATTACCCTCTTGGAGTTGATATTCAGTTATTTACTAGTGTTCATAGCATGGTCTCATTCATACTTGTCCCAGTTTATAAACTTGTCTACAAGGTATGTTTGAAGCTTAATCAAGAACAATAGATTTCTAAAGCACTCTTAATAAGAATATGTAAATAATTATAATCAATACCCTTATTAGAAATTCTAGGTATACGTATCCTTGCTTGCATATTAGTCTATACATACTTGCTTGATATGATTAAGAATATTGTTTTCAAAGATATTCATAGGCAAGAAAATGAATCTTGATCCAAGACTTTGAAATCTTGAAAAATAAATAACTATCTTGAATCTCTACATGTAATTTACTTACCTTTTCAGTCCATGCCAAGGAAAATATTTAGCAACTTAAAGCCATAAGAAAGCACATGAAAAATATATTGATAGAATGCAACCATTAAAACAGCATCCAATATTGAATATAAAGAAATACTTAATGAATACAAAAATTAGAGTTCTTGAAAGGTGAAAAGATTAATAAAACTACTCCTCCTAAAACTACTCTAACTCTAAGGTTTCCTAACTCTCAATAAAGTTTTCTAACTCTCCTTTCTTTAAAAAAACTCATATGGGCTTAAAAAGGCCTCAATCCTAACCCTAACAGGTTTCTGGCCCGTGGCAGGGCGTCTGAAGGGCTTTGGAGGGTGTCCCGACAGCTCTGGTGATGGGGTGTCCGGGCGGGGTCTCAAGGACGTCCGGACGGGTCTCAACATATAGAAAATTTTTCACAATTTCACCAACATGGCCACTACTCATCCGGACGCCCTAGACGGTTAGTGTGCCTTCACAAAAGTTGTAGATCTCAAAAAGTTGTATAGAATCAACATATTATAGGCCCTGATAGCCTTCTTGGTTTGAGAAATATGGCCTTCCAAAGTTTTAGCTCTGCATGCTTCAGCAGCTTGTACTCTAGCAGCATTCTCTTAAAACCTATGTTCAAAATGTATCCGAAATCCTCCCATTTATGCTCAAAACTTATACAAATCATAATAAACTTAGTTAGTACTAAAACATATCTAAAAAGACATAAAATCATAAATTAACACTAACAAAGCATTAGTTAAGGTCTTATAATCGCACTTTTGAAGTACAATCACGTGCCGTGTAATTGAACAATCTCTGCAATGTAGAAGGTCACATGCTTTGATAAAGAGTACGTAGTCTTCACTGGTAAGAAATGTGCAGACTTGGTGAAGCAATCAACAATAACCCATATAGCATCACAACCCTGTGGCAATCTCAGCAATCCTACAACGAAATCCATGGTGATATGCTCCCACTTCTGTTCTGGAATCAATAAAGTCTGAAGTAGTCCTGCCAGTCTTTGATGTTCTACTTTGATCCGTTGGCATTATAGGCATCGTGATACGAACTCGGCTATTTCCTTTTTAATTCCCGACCACCAAAATGTTTCCTTTAAATCCCGATACATCTTTGTGCCTTATGGATGCATAGTGAACTTCGTGTTACGGGCTTCTTCCAAAACTTGCCTCCTGATTTCGGGTATATTTGGAACATACAATTGGCTTCTGAACTTTAAAGCTCCATCATGCAAAGTGAAGTCAAGCTTCGGGTTCGTTCCCATTTCTTCATAGATCTTCCACAAGTAAGGATTTTTAGGTTGCCATTGCTTCAAAACTTCTATCAAAACCGGTTGGGCGATCATGGTGGTAAGATCATATTAGTACCCAGTGCAATAATTTCAATCTCTGATCTCTCCAAGTCAAGGAGCAAAGGCCGTTGGAGAATAACAAGACAGGCTGGATTGGCGGTAGACTTCCAGCTCAAGGCGTCGGCCACCACATTGGCCTTGCCCGGATGGTATTGAATGAGAATGCCGTAGTCCTTAATCAACTCGAGCCACCTTTTTTATCTCATGTTCAACTCATTCTGTGTGAAAAGGTATTTCAAACTCTTGTGGTCAGTGAAGATCTCACATGTGACTCCATACAAGTAGTGGTGCCAAATCTTCAAAACAAATACCATCGCTGTTATTTGAGATCGTGGGTCGGGTAGTTCTTCTCATGTGGTCTCAACTGTCTCGAGGCATACGCAATCACCTTACCATGTTGCATCAAAATGCATCCCAGTCCTCTATGCGAAGCGTCACTGTAGATGAAAAACCCGTTAATCCCAGTAGGTAAGGCTAGGATTGGTGCGGACACTAATCAGTTATTCAATTCTTGGAAACTCCGTTCCCTCTTTTCATTCCATTCAAATGGTGTGTTCTTCCGAGTGAGCTGTCTTAGAGGAGTTGCAATCTTGAAGAAATCCTTCACAAATCTTCGGTAATACCTATAAGCACCCTATTTTTGCTCGCTCGGCAATCTCCAGCTCGACCGGGTCCAGTTTTCAAACACCACAACACATGCAAGCTTAAGACGAACCCTTCAATCTCCAGTCTAGTCAACTGGTCACTTCTCAGGCCCACAAGGACTCGCTGGAGATATAAGCACCATCATTCCAGGCAGCTTTCCGAACTGGGCGATCTTAGAAACCAACGCCATCCAGGTAGCTTCCCAAGATTAGGCGATCTCGGGGACCAACACCTTGTCAAAATTCTAGACGATTCATTTTTGGCGCTTGCTAGCCCACCAATGTAGAATATCCGTCATTCGGTAGTTTTCTGGGACCAGGCGCTCTCGGAGACCAACACCACCCTCACAGGTAGCTTTCTGAGACTGGGCGTTCTCAGGAACCAACACCACCCCATAGGTAACTCTCTAAGACCAGGCGTTCTTAGAGACCAACACCGTACAGGTTGTTTTCCGAGACCGGGCAATCTCGGGAACCAACACCTAGGTCAACACCGGCGCCTGCTAGCCCGACTCGGTGAAAAATGACCAAATTTGCCCCTTAGGGCCTCTTGGCACGTTTTGAGAAAGCTCAAAATCTCTCAAAACAATAAGTCCACCCTTCCAAAATGTTATTAAACTATTAGGCGTATTCCACATGCCATCCAATCTAATTCTGGTCCCATTCCGGCTAACTCTAGTCAAAATGACCGTTTTGCCCCCGAATACCCCGACACCATACAACTCTCACCAAACAGTAAAAGACTCTCCTAAAACCATCCCTGAACGACCCGACACGCTTGACATAATACTCCAAACCATTCCAGACCATTTTCAAACAAACCTAGCCAAAATGACCATTTTGCTCTTAATAACCCTAACACACCCTAAAACAACACTGGTTCTAGGATATTGAACGACAGGTCTTGTCACACACCCCTGATTAACTTAAGGAGGACCTCACAACGTTAAACACCCATGACTCGATAAAAGTTCCCTGGAGTGTCTCACAGACGCTTCGCCCAAGTTCTCATTCCTCCCGATTCCCTGGTTATAACGCATCGTCAAATGACTTGAGAAAAGCGTAAATCAGGGAATTCTTGAAAGTTCATTCATATATTTTTTCATCGGTACGGCTCGATTGGATAGATCGCTCCTCGAAGCCCTTCATCGTGTGGCTCGAACAGTGCCACTTTCAGTAACCCCTAGAGCGTCTTGCAGACGCTCCGCCAAGGTTGACTTTTTCTCCGATTCCCTGATTGAAACGCACCATCAAACGACTTGAGAAATGCATAAGGTAGGGAATTCCCAAAAGTATTTCCAGAGTACTTTCCATTGGTACGGTCCGATCGAAGAGATCTCTTCCCGAAAGCCCCGATCATGCAACACAAAACCAGCTACTTTCGAACCCCCACGGAGCGTATCACAGACGCTTCGCAAAGATGCCATTTTAAGCACATTTCCTAAAATGATATCTCACACTTCCGAACACCATTCGAACTTCACAAAAACACGAAAGTTCACCAGAAGCCCCGGGAGAACACCCTAGGTGCAACCAATTCCTTCGAAACCTTCCTAGTTGGCTTAATTATCGAGTCAAAGTTTAAACAAACATTTCCGGTAGCGGAGCGTATGCTACATGTGCCCAAATTTTGATCAGATAGACTAAATTTCGATCAACGATCGAGATTTAACTAGTACACAGGGTGCCACGTGTCATTCTGGCAATAGAACAGTACCTGCACATGTGCTACATGCGCCAAGCCAGTTCCAGGTTGCCTATAAATACCAGACCCCCCCTTTGCATATTCCATCTCCAAAATTAATGCAAAGCTCTGCTGAAACTGTCCCAGAACCTTGAATCTCCGTACATATTCTCCTCCTCCAACACTTAGGCTAGATTCCACTTCATCTACAAGGCCTTATACACCATTAAACACTCCCCTCCAGCCCTTCAAGCCTTCTTAAAGTCATTTAAGCTCCAATCAAGACATCCATTGAAGACTACAAGTGTGTTGAAGACAAAAGGTGGTATCCCTTTTACATTTTTGTCTTCCCCCACTCCTCTCTTCTCCCTCCTAGCCTACTTAGGCTATTCTCTATCTTAATCCCCATCTTCTACCCCCCATTCTTGCAGGCTTAAGCCAAGAGGGCTCTTAGTCCATGCCTAGAGGAAGCAAGTGAGAGCCACCGTGTAGGGGGATCTCTCACTAGCCTACTTTAAGATGGTATGGCCTAGGAGCCCTTTGTTTGTGTGGTGTAGCCTAAAAGCCTTGTATGTGCTCATGACCTCTTGCATATTATTATTTTGATCATGTCATATGTGCTTGGCTTCATTTTCATGCTTATCACAATGTTCTACAATGTTCACACTACTCTTATTTCTATGCCATTTCCAAACTCCATATTTCTTTCAAAGAATGGTTCCAAGAATTGGCTCCTTGAAGTTTAGGATTATACATTAGAAAATCATGCCTTAGATAATTCTCTACTAACCCCTTAACTCTCATTTCGGCATCATTGCACTTTAGCTTGCATAAGAATTGTTTTCTAGCTCTCCAATTTTTAAGGCTTCCATTCTTGTAAGTTTAGTGGTTAGAATGGCCCTCTCTTGAGTGGTCTCCCTCATATTTGGCCATAGGAACCCTTTCTTAATGGAATGGTCTCATTCAAAAATGGTTCAAAATTCTTTTCCTAAAATGGTTTCCAAAAATCCATTCTCTCCATCTTTGCATTAAAAATGGTGCTTCAAAAAATTGTTATTATATTGATTTTTAACCCCTTGCACTCTTACCAAGATAATGGTTATAATGGTTATGAGGGAGCGTTCCTTGGAATGGTCTCCAAGCACCACCTATACAAACCATACTCTTGGCTAGAGTCAAATTTTCAAGGAAATGATCTTAAAAAAAGATTGCCTACCAAAGTCCATTGCATAACATGCTTTGTTTTTCAAAACTCTTTCTAAAAGTGCATCAAACAACCTTTCAAAATCATCCTTTAATCCAACCCTAGATTAACTTGACCCTAGTCGTCCAACCCTAGGTTAACTTGATCCTAGTTACCTAACCTTTGGTTAACTTGACCCTAGTTACCTAACCCTAGGTTAACTTAACCCTAGTTGACCAACCTTAGGTTAACTTGACCCTAGTTGTCCACCCCTAGGTTAACTTGACCCTAGTTATCCAACCCTAGGTTAACTTGACTCTAGTTCACTCACCTTAGGTTAACTTAACCCTAGTTAATTAACCTTAAATCATCTCAACCTTAGGTTAACCCTACTCTAGTTAGTTAACCCTAAATCATCTTAACCCTAGGTTAACCTAACCCAAGTTAATGAACCTTAGGTCACCCTTAACCATAGGCTAACCCAACATAGGTTAGTATGCTTCAAGGTTCCAACTCATGAACCCTTTTTTAATGATCTTTCAATTTTAAATCATACTTGTTACCCATTTTTCCCAAACCTTCAACCTGCTTGAGATTTCAAAAACTCCAAGATATTTTCAGAAATGTTTTCAAAAGATCACAAGCCTAAGGTATCCCTTGCCCTCTTATGGTTAGGGACCCCAAAGGAAGGTGACATATCAAGAACAACCTCCAAGGTTGTCCATATTAGGATTCCTAACCATTTCAAAAACCACTTTCAAAAACTAATTTATCAATACATTCTAAAGTCATACCTCCAAGGTTTTCAAAACAAGATTTCAAAAACACTTTCAAACTCTCTTGAGTTACTCCAAAGAATTTACCAAAAATCCCTTGATTTGATCCAAAAACATTTTCAAAACACTCCGCCATCCCATTCCAAGTCAAAGCTTTCAAGACCACAAAGCGTCTTCAACTTTTTCAAAGACCTTAAAGTGTCATAAACTTTTCCAAAGGCCTCAAAATGTCTTAAACTTTTCCAACGACCTCAAAGTGTCTTAAACTTTTCCAAAAGTCTCAATGTGTCTTAAATTTTTCCATAGACCTCAAAGCGTCTTCAAACTTTTCCAAAGACCTCTAAGCGTTTTCAAACTCTCCAAAGGCCCTAACGTGCCTATTTTCCATCGGGCTCTTGCCCGAACTACGATTGACCTAATTCTCACCAAATGAGATACATAGGCAACCTAAAATGGTGTGGTCATAACTTCTATTTCAACTCCGATCCTCTTTTCAAAGCTTTCTATCAATTCAAGATTTCTATCTTAAACTCCTTCAAAACTCCCATATTTTTAAACTTCTTCCAAAACTTGCACATTGCATCATTCATCCGAAAGGTGACGACTAAACCCCGTTTTCAAAACTCTAAAATGGATATGAAGTGGACAATGGTAACCGGTTATTCTAGTGAGTGAACATATGGTGATTAGACATGTAGGTATCGAAATGGTGGGGTAGAGTGATGATCTTAGGATATCTTTCCTACATGTAACCAACCCTAGACCATAGATTTCTATTTTCAAAAGACCAAAATGGAGTTATTTTCCAAAAGGACTTTAATCTTTCCAAAGGTTGTCAAACAACCTATTTTCTTAAAAACTCTCTCTTGAGGGAGTTTTCAAAATCTCTTCCAAAAATCCTAAGTTTAATCTTCGGATTAACACTTAGTTTTAGGTGCTCTAACTCACCTAAATCAAGTTAGGTGGCGACTCTTATTTTTCTGAAAAGCCCTTAGTCAAACCAATTTTCAAACCTAGTCACACTTGTCCTTTTAGGAGGATGAGTTCTAGTGACAGAGTTCCATCCTTTTTGTCTCCAAGCTGAAAGGACCTTGGATACACAAAAACCGAGGCGCGACAATACCCAGCTAAGCCCATAAAATTTTTAACTTCGGTCACATTCATCGGTCTCAATAAATTCACAATGGCTTTAACCTTCGAAAGGTCCACGGACACTCTATCCACACTAATGATGTGTCCCAGAAATGCTATACTTAGCAGCCAAAATTCACACTTTTTCAGCTTGGCATACAATCTCCTGTCTCGCAAAGTTTAAAAAACCATCCTTAAGTGGTGTTCATGATCTGCAAGACTCTTAGAATACACCAAGATGTCATCAATAAATACAATAAGAAAATCATCAACAAAGGGTTTGAAAACCAGATTTATCAAATCTATGAATGTAGCAAGTGCATTAGTAACTCCAAACGGCATAACCGAAAACTCATAATGATAATATCTAGTCTGGAATGTTGTCTTCTTCACATCACTTGCCCTCCTTTCAGTTGGTGATAACTTGACCTTAGGCCAATCTTCAAAAATACTTGTAAACCCTAGAGTTGATCAAACAAATCATCCACCCTTGGTAATGGATACTTATTCTTAATGGTGACCTTGTTCAATTCCCGGTAGTCAATGCATAATCTCATGGTTCCATCTTTTTTTTTTTCACAAATAACACCGGAGCACCTCATGGTGAAACACTAGGGCGGATGAATCCCCTTTCTAACAAGTCTTAGAGTTGAACTTTCAACTCCTTCAACTTTAAAGAGGACATACGGTATGAAGCTTTGGAAATGGGTCTAGTACCTGGATTAAGGTCAATATGGAACTCAATCTCCCGGTCCACGAAAGAACCCGGTAGCTCATCAGAAAAGACATTGGAAAATTCCCGGACAACATGGATGTCTTCCAAGAGTGGTGGGGAAACGTGTGTCAAAAACGCTGCACAAAAATGCAAGATTCCCTTTTTGAATTAAACAACGCGCTTGCATAGATGAAATGAGATAGGATGGGGACACGACACCAACTCCCTCAAATACAAGTCCTAAATGGTTAGAAGAATGAAACACAAATCGTTTAAGCTCATGATCAATGATAGCACGGTGAGAGGACAACCAATCCATTCCTAAGATGACATTAAAGCCGTGCATTTCTAGGGAAATGAGGTTTACAAATATGGGCACGTCGTTAACAAGAATTTTACAAGAATTATAAATCCTATCACATAACATAAAATCTCTGGATGGCAACGATACTACCAAAGCATAATCAAGAGGTACCAGAGATGTATATAAGTATTGAGCAAAGAGATATGAAACAAATAAGTGCGTAGAACCAGAATCAATAAGGACGTGTGCAGGTCGAACACAAATAGGGAGTATACCTGACACTACGGAGTCGGTAGTTTGGCTGTTTCCTAGTGTAAGTGCGAAATCTGGGCCTTGCCATGGTTGATTCTCTCTCCTGTTTGCCGTAGATTGCTGAACTGAGGCTAATGTTGACACCCTAGATCCTTGTGCTCTATTCTGTTGAGTCAAGGTTGATCCTTGTTGACTCAAAATTAATTCCCATGTTGATTTTGATGATAACTAAACCTTGTGTTATGTTACTAATTAATCTACTTAGTGTGCAGATTAACAAGTTCATAGTTTAGACTTAGAGTTGAATCTTAAGTCTAATACATATCAAGGAGAATGCACAACAAGTTTAAGAAGCAAGCAATGTATTCAAAGAGCTATGCAATGAATCAAACTGAGAAATGATGCATATCTCTACTTCAAGAAAATATCTTACATTCGGTGAAGATTGATTCGCAAGATAGGCTGAAGACTTCATCAGTTGAGGAAATGGAATGATCAGTTAAAGATGAAGAATGGAGATGATGTTAATGCCTAAAGAAGATTTCATTAGAATATGCAAAGATCAGTTGAAGAAGTGCAATGCTCAATTGAAGATGAATTGGTTGTTGAAGAGTTTGGAAAATGCTCAAGAGATGATCTCATCTGGTATGCTTAAGACCAATTCAAGACAATGTGATTGAAGTTACTGAGAAGATGGCTCACAATGAATATCTGATCTCTACATGGAATCCAAGTGAAGAATTCTTCTACAGTGTAAAGAGTCAATGAAGATTAGATGTGTGAAGAGATTTCATCAAATCTGCAATGGTTTCAGTGAAGTGATCTTTAATTAAGAATGAAGAATTGCTAACAAAGAGAGGAAATCAGAATTGTAGCATTGTGAAGCTCTACACAATTGAGGAAGCTTGGCATTGAAGAAGATGTTCTACAATGATTGAAGAAGCTTTGTAAATGAAGAAGAAAAGTTCAGCATTGATCTAATGGAGCTTTGATAGTTTGAGTTTCAAGACGAAGATCAACATCCAATGATTGATTCAATCCAAATTGAATAGAAATTAACTCTGATGAGTTAAGAAGATTTGATTGATCATCATACCCCAAAGACATACTCCTTGAAGTTCTTATATCAGTGCTTTGATAAAGTTTGATCAATAGAAATCTGAAAGCTGAATTCTGGGCAATGAGGGGACTCATGAAAATGAGGAGTCGCCTCCTGATCACAGACACTAAAAGGCCTAAAGACATATTGAACAATGAGGGGACTCATGGAAATGAGGTGTCGCCTCTTGCACACAGAAGCAAAATGTCTGAAGACCAAATAGAAAATGAGCGGACACATTACAATGAAATGTCGCCTCATGAAGACAGACACCAAGGCTTGAAGATAAGATGATTAATGAGCGGACACCTGAAGATGAAGTGTCGCCTCCTGGTAGCAAAAGCAAAAGGCTGGAAGTTTAAATGATCAATGAGTGGACACCTGAAGCAGAAGTGTCGCCTCATGACAACAGAAGCCTAGTATGAAGAAGACAGATGAACAAGGAGTCGCCTCATCAACCTGAAGAGGGGACTCATGAACTCAGTGAACTATATCTGGTAAATGCAAAAGCAGGAAGTGTCGACACCACCAAAAATGGAGCCGACTCCCTCTGTTATAACGGCTATTTTTCTTAACGTTATAACTGACTGGACGCACATTAATGATACCCAACCACCTTCAACGGATGGAATGAATGCAAGGGTATATATACTAGTCTCCAACTGCATTTATACATAAGAATCAAGAGGAAGAAACAACTAGAGACAATAATCACTGATATACACTGAATATTCTTCCTACCTTCATCTGTGAGCTTTGATTGTAAATCCACTCTGGTTAGAGAGTTTGTTTGTGAGTTGTATACTCCTATACACTTGTAACTAAGAGTTTGAGAGTTCTCTTCTGTAAAGCAAAACTCTTGTAAAGTTTGAGTGGAACTTGGACAAAACTACTTGGGAATTGAAGAGCTCGGTGAGGAGTTCTTGTAGAGTGAGCTGAGCACTTTGTCAATCAGCAACCCATCTTGTAATAGTTGATTACATAGTGGAAGAAGGCTTCAAGGAGGTCTTGGGGTGAGGACGTAGACCACGGTTTGTGGTTGAACATCGGTAAATCTGTGTCTCTCTTCTTTTGCTCTGTTTTCTTTGCTTCTCATGTTAACATTACTTTGCACATAGATTAACCATTGCTATATTGTTTAGATTAATCTTAATTAATCTTAACTTGTATTAATAGTCGAAAAATCCAATTCACCCCCCCCTCTTGGGTTGCCTATTGGACCAACATATTCCTTTTCGGATAGTCCTTCACTTGGTGACCCTCCTGACCATACCCGTAAGAAGTCTTGCTTCCCAAACGGCATGCGCCCCAATGCTTCTTCTGACAATTAAAGCACGTTGGTATTTCACTAACCGTGTTACCTCCTCGGTTAGAGGTGTTTCCCCGTGGGGTAGACGAATTCCCACTAAAAGATCCAGAACTTTGCTGCTTTGAACTTTATCCCTTGCCTTGGTCACTTCCCTATCTCTTCTTGTTCTTCTCTCGGTATTGGGACATTTCATTATTTGGCCTTTCGACGATCGTTGCCCGTTGTACAACTTCTTGATGGGTCTCTAGTCATAGTATGTCCACTTTGTTGTGAATGTTCCATCACAACCTTGTCTCAAACTCCCTCGCCTTGCGAGTCTCTGATGACACAATATGTGGGGCATATCGTGATAGTTCCATGAATTTGGCGTTGTACTCCACCATGGTCATATTCTCTTATGTCAAACCAAAGAATTCTGTAGTCT